>BQKN01028606.1:0-20325 GCA_022839385.1 Asparagus kiusianus
CCTTTGCCGTAGACGACCTCCTTTCCACCCCCAATCCCTGCGGGGATGATGAGCGTTGTTCCGCAAGGGTCGTGTACCTGCTTCTTCGTCAAAAAAAATGATTGAAGAGGCATATAAAAATCAGGGTTAGCATGGAGTTCGTTGGTGATATCATCGAGACCCGTCGAGTACTCTAAATCATCGTTTATTGATAGTTCTTCGGCAAGTTGCCAATTACAACTATCTTCCGATGATTCATCATCGTCAAGATTGATTACAATGGGTACAATGTCGTTTAAAACAAAACCGCCATCATAATCAAACCCTGGTTCGGTATCAGCTTCATCTCCGCTGTCCGTTCCTTGGGCCGATGGTTCAGTATCGGATTCAGCGCCGTATAAAAGGGAATCGGTGAAATAATTCTCCAATCCCTTGAACGGTTGCTTATCCGCGACCACCATCTTGACTTCATTATCTGTGCCCACATATTTGAGGCATTGATGCAGAGTGGACGGGACTATAAGGTTACCGTGGATCCAAGGTCGACCCAGCAGTAAATTATAGGAAGTTTCCGCGTCAATCACATAGCATGTTACTTCCGACTTCAAATCCCCAATCTGGCATTTGATTCGGATCTTCCCCAAGGGTTTGGACCCACTGGTGTTGAATCCGTAAATCGTCGTGCCAGTGGACGCTAATTTGCTAGTCGGGATTCCGAGATGATGCATCAATCGGAATGGCATGATGCTAACAGCGGAACCCGGATCGACTTGGATCCGGTTGACAACGCTGGAGCCAATATGCCCAGTGAAGTACAACGGCCTATCATGATTGGAGTTTTTTGTCTGCATATCTTCTTTGGTGAATGAGATGCAGGGGAAGTGATGCGCCGCCAGATTGCATTGTTGGGCTGATGACTCTGGTTCTTCGGAAGATGGTTTGATCCGAGTCAGGAAGGCTTCGGAATCACTCAAGGCTTCTTGTAGTGCTTTCCGTGTATCCTTTGACAACCGCAGCAACTCGTAGAGAGTTATCCGGGCCGGGATGTTGGCCAATTGTGCCATGATGTCAAAATGTGGTATAGAGCTTGTATTCCCCGGCTTGTCTCTCCCAATCGGATGATTGAATCGAGACTGCCTCGGGTTCTGAACTTCTTGACGTACAGGCTCTTTTCCCTTATCCTTCTGCGGGATTCTCTCCGTAGCCACCGCAGGTGTTGGGGGAATTGCTGGAATTCCCAACTCCGCCAGTGTCTTGGAAGGAGGGGTTTTGGTACCCAACTGCTCGGAGGCGTCCGGATACTTGAAGTGATATTCGTTCCCGCTCCGGGTTACAAAAGCTTCTTGCTCGTCTTCAGAAAGCGGGAAGGTTGGAATTTTGTCGTCATCCACCCCCGGTATAGCAGAGGCCCCGTAATAGGATTTGCCCTTCCTCTTCGACTTCTTCTTGTTCTTTGTGGAAGAGGTCCCAGCCCATTGCTCATCTGCGATCAAATCCGGATGAACCCACAAGATCTCGCCATTCGGGGCTGTGTGTGGCACAAGCCCTTTCTGACGCTGTTGGTGCGGATCATCGTTCACCGTCTTCACTGCCGCTTTGATCACCGACTCGTGTTGGAACCAACTCGAGGGAACAGATCCAAAGCTAATGGATACGGTGTTTGCGCCCACCTTTTTCTCCTTGGGCTGTTTCATAGTGATGACCCCAACATCGATCAGGGCCTGAATCTTATCTTTGAGAGCGTAGCATGCCTTTGTAGGATGGTGCACCGCTCGGTGGAATGCGCAGTATTTCGGATCGTTGACCCTCTTGGCATCTTCTTGATCCTGAATCGGCGGCAGCTTGATCTTGTTGTTTTCCACGAGGTATTTGAAAATACCCGGGATTTCATCCTCCTTGAATGAGTAGACCTTTGGGAACCTCGGCTCCCCAACCTTTTGTTTCTGGGGCTGTTGTTGCCACCTGGGTTGTTGAGGTGCCCTCTGTTGCTGCTGCTGCGGCTGCTGCGGCTGCTGCTGCTGTTGCGGTTGTGCTTGCACTTCAAAGACTTGATTTGCGACCACCGCATTTGCATGCGCTTTCCCTTTACCCTTGGGGGTAAAATTTGGTTGCGGGGCGTTATTGGGTATTTGCCCTCTCTCCGCCTTTTTCCTCTTGAGGAATCGCTCGGCTCGCTCTCCCCGCACTTTCAAATCCTTCCAAGTCTTTGATGGAGCCATTCCCATGGCTTCGAGGATGTCGAGGGTTAGGTTGTTGTGGCAAGTCTCGAGGATGAAATCCTCGCTGACTGGATCCTTGCAATTCATAGCCTTGTTCCGGAATCTCTTCACGAAGTTTTCGACCGTTTTGCCATTCTTCTGTTTTTCATCGAATAGCGTGCCGATCGAAATCTCGGTGTCATCATCAAAGAAGTTAGTTAGAAACATGTCCTCCATGTCATCCCAGCCGTTGATGCTTCCAGGCTTGAGACGGCGATACCAATCGAAGGCAGCTCCGCGAAGAGTGCCGACGAATGACCGCACCATAAGGGGCTCATTTCCGAAAATAATTCCTAAATGAGACTTGAAATAGATTAAGTATTGGGTAGGGGAACCCTTCCCATCAAACGGCGTAAAGTTAATCAGATTAAACTTTGCCGGATATGGGATCGATTCCCACTCCCTTGGATAGGGGCAGGGTATACCAGACCTTTTTACCTCTTGAGCACTCATCAACGCATTGATTTTGCTCTCCAAGTCTTTCATCTTCCTGTCCTCACTCGTCTCGGTCTTCGAGTGGCTTCTGGGAGAGGCGGCGTGGTCCTCTTGGGCATTATCTTCTGCGGGACCACCCCCATTGCTGGTGTTGACGGGAGGGATGTTGACATTATCCGCTTCCCGCTCATGCTCCTCTGGATGGCGTTGACTCGCCTCTCCTTGGTGAGCCGTCATCGCCGCGATCTGTTGGTCGTGCATCTCCCTCATCCGTTGCATGGCCATGTCCATCTCGAATTTGAAGCTCTCCTTTTGCTTGGCCAGGGCTTCTTCAAGTATCTTCGACACCTGTTCGGCGCTGATCATAAGCGATTCATAAGGTTGGCCCGCACTTGAAGTTGTGTCGTCGGATGCGACGGCGGAGCAGGTATCAGAATCAGCATCGGATTCCTCTTCTTCTAGGGAAAGTCCCTTGTGTACTCTTGGGTAATTCTTTCGTTTGATGGTTCCCGACCGCAACCATGTCATGCATCGGGATGCCTCGGCAAGCTGATCTAAGTTGAGACGTGGTGTTGATCCCCCTCTGCCGGTCATGTTGACTGACACTTTCGAGTATTCATCCTCTCGGCGGAGCGATTTCTTCTTGTGGAAACGCTTCGGCTTGGAGAGTCTCTCGAACACCGAGATTCTTGTTGGGGTCTGAGCACAGCAACACTCGGACAGCACTGCCTTGATAATGTTGGCACACGGGCAGTGGGACTCTATATCCTGTATGTATCTCTTTCGAGATTTTTCTACACCCCCAGCCCTGTAGTACAGCTCATCAGCTTGATAGCTGGAGCAACCTACAGAGTGTTGGTAGGTGTCCCTCGGTATAACACGCTCATCCTCAGACGAGTGTGTTTCCCTTTGGGAATGCAAAACATGGTTAGATTTTTCAAGAGTGGCCCGTTCAATTTTACGCTTTTGGGAGCGTAGAAATCGAACGGGCTCTTTTAGTTCGACTCGCAACCCGGTGCGGTCGGTGATAGGGGCTTTCCCTTTTTCATCTTTCTTGGGGGGATTGATTCGACCCCCGGTCTGGTTTTTAACTTGGGGACCTTTCAATGGTCCCAGCCGTTCTTTGACGGGTATTCTTCCTCGGTTCTCCGGTAATGGACCGAGGCGACTCGTCAAAGGAACCTGGGATCTTGAATGATCCCCTTTTTTACCTGGCCCTGTTGAGGGTGTCGGTACAGGAGGAGTAGGCTCTGATTTGGTTGAACTCTGGGCGATAATCTTGCCCTTCTTTGCTGGAAGTGTTGGTGTCGATTTAGGAACCCACACCGATTTGCTTGTAGACGGTGTTTTGACCACCGTTTCTCGCTGCATCTCCTCTGCCTTCTTCAGGAGGAGCCGGGCATGTGCGAGTAGAGCGTGGCGCTTCTTGATTCGCTCCTCGAGCGTGGAGCGGTTCCTCTTGACGCGGATCCACTCGCTTGCTTCTGCTTTGGAGGGGAGGTTGATTGCTTGCCGTTGCTCTTGTCGCTGCCTCGACTTCAGATCCTCTGCATAGCTGTTGAGCGAGGCGTTGGCGGCGTCTTTGGATCGCCCTTTTTGATGGAGTTGGAGCAGCATCACCTATCGTCTTTGGTGCTGTTGGATCTACGTTCTTGACCACACTGATCGACGCAAGGCCGTTGTGTGGTGCAAGTGTAGCAACAGCAACGGCAGGGTCTTGAATTGAGGAGTTGGAGATCCCGCAAGCCCTTTTTGGAGATGGGTTCTTCCTGCGCCGATGTGGAGAGGCAGATCTGGAGGAGGAGGAGGAGAGGTACTCTTCATACTTCTGCTGGTCGAACTCGTACTCGACCTCTTCATTCACCCGGATCTTGAAGGCCGGTTGCGTCACTCCGATCTCGGCAGCGTGATCGGTGGCTCCCACTGTGGTCGCCAGCTTGTTTCCGGTAAAAGTTACTGTTTTCATTGATGTTCTCTTTTTCGAGATCTGTTACAACTTTGAGCGTTACAACAGGATAAAATGAAAACAAAAGGGTTACAACTTTAACGAAAATAAACACGAGATCCCGTTTTGGTACGGTCTCGCTTGCGTGGGTTGTTGGCCTGTGACGGGGACGTTGATATCCGTGGACCGCCGACTCTTCAAGATCCTTTCCGGGAAAATCCGGCAGAGTTTCGTCTATCCGCAGAGGGATATAGAAACAGAACTTCGTCGATCCGCGTGAGATCTAGAAGTTTAAAGCGTATATCTCGGCTAACGCGAGATAATAGCTCTTCTCAGTGTCGCCTGCGAAGGGCAACACCAAGGAACAGAAGGGGGTGAATGAAGGGTGCTGATGAAGAACGCCTTACTCCGTGCTCCGGCAGGGCTTCGCCGCTATCTTGCAGACTCTGACTCCTCATTCCGGCAGGGCTTCGCCGCTCTCTTGCAGAACAATCCTTGGCTAAGATAATTCAGCCTTGAATTGAGAGCAAAATCAAGAGCCCCTCACAAAGGAGGCCCTAGGGGGCTATTTATAGCCAAGTGAATGGGGGAGGGGCTGATGTGAGACACCCCCTAGGGGGTGTCTCGGCCCTGGCCGAGACACCCCTAGGGTGTCTTGGCTTTGCCAAGACACCCCTCGGGTGTCTCGGGCCTGCCGAGGCCCATTTGGGTGTCCCAACGCAGTCCGAGGCTGTGCCGTTGTTCTGCCGTTGTCCTGCCGTTGACTCGCCGTTGACTCGCCGTTGACTTTTCGTCCGAACTCAGATTTGAGTGATTTCGGATGCGTTGGAATCGTGACGGCGAGCTCTATAGGCCCCGATGGTTGGATTATCCGTGGGGTGATCGGGGCACAGCGGGCGTTGGTCCAATTGCGGTGATCGCGGGGTTTTCGGTCAACCCGTATCCTCGTGATTCTGACATTCTGTCGGCTCACGTAATCCGTCGGTTTGCTTCAGTCGCTCACCGGCGTCATTTGAGCTCTTGTGAACTGGGTAGCGTCATTCGATCGTCGATCGTTAACACCGAGCTGTGAGTGGGGACCTATCGGCAATTTTCGATGCCTACAGTTATTACTCAAGAAAACATTTTTATATATAACTCTAAGGTAAATTTCCTCAAAAATCTTCTTATTATAGCAATGCAAAACCAAGTCAAACTTAAAATTTTAATTTAAAAGTTTTGAAAAGAACATGCTAACTATTTGCTTAAAATAATATTCAAGTTGCTTGATCTAAAGTATTTTCCAAGACTATATATACAAATATAACTATAAAGCATTTATTAGTATTTTTATTATTATTTTTATTATTTTTTTATTTTATTATTATTATTTTTAACTCTCTCTTCCTTGGTGATTTTTTCTATTTTAACGAGCTTTCTAAGCGACCATTAAACGAGTTTTGGGCCAATGGATCCCAACCCAATTGGGCTTAGATCATTAAGTATGAAAATACTCATTATGCTTAATTACTAGGTCAGCTTAGGCTTTATAACATAGAATCACCTTGAATTCAAGTGTTTTTTTTTTCTTTCTTTCCCTTTTTTTTTATTTTGGTGCCCATTTTTCGCACTCTTCTTTTACAATTTTTTTATATGTATATGTATATATATTCTGAAAAATATGTAAGTCAAGACACTTTAAAAAATTATTTTTAACTCTAAGCTAAGCATGCATAAATTCTATTATTTTAAATAAAAATCTAAGTTAAGGCTTAAGTAAAGTATACTACTTTGAAAATTATTTCTTAAGAAATTTGATTAGAGTTATCATAAAAGGTAAACATGAGTAAATAACAAACTAGAGATTATAAAATTTAAAATTTATCAAATAAATCAATTTTTACATAACTCTATCAATTTGGCAAGTGAGGATATTTTTATATTTTTTTAAGGAAAAGGGAAAAATGTAACTAAAAATATAAAATAAAAAGACAAAATTAACTAATTCCCACCCACACACCTAAATTTTGCATTGTCCTCAATGCAAACTCTATGATGCACAAAGTAAAGCAGATAAGAAGTAAAGTACTTATATTTGGTCGGCTGATAAAAATCTGTAATTACCTTTGGTCTGAGAAGGATAGAATCAGAAATTTATTATTCTTTTTTTCTCCTTTTTTATCTTTTTTTTCTTCTTCTTTTTTTTCTTTTTTTTACAACTGAACAAGAAACTCTAAAATAAGAGAAGATTTTATTATGCTGAAATAAATAAAATAAACAATGTAGAATAAAATATTCAACATGAAGATCTCATGTTCTACGTTAAATCCTACCTTATTACTGAAAATTCTTTTTCGGGTTTTAAACAAATTCAAAACGATATAATCAATACTTTTCTGAAATTCCAAGCATATCAGGGTGTTCAATAATTCTTGTGGCAATGGAAGATAGGTATTATTGGTATCATGCGTTTTGAACTTAGATTCTTGATTTATGAATATTTGTTTTCTAACAACCAAATTTTTTTAACAATTTCCTCAACCCTATGATTTATGGTTGATGTGTAAAAATTTGGTTGTTGTTTATTTTCCAAAAATCTTAGTTCATCAAGAAAGAGTTCTTCAAAATTTAGTTCAAAGCAGCAATTTTTTAACACAATTTCCATATTTTGACAAACCTGATCTACTTCTCCTAATATTTTCAACTCCTCACCAAAAATTTCCTTAAAACTTGGATCTTACTCTTCTTCTTCTTCCTCTGGTCTTTCTTGGATTGAGTTATCAGAAGGAGAATGAATTGGAACAAGAATTTGGTTTAAATGTGTTCTTTCTTGATTATCGACCTGTTTTCCTGACTGTAGTGCATTCATTTGAGTGTCCTTAGGATTGACCACGGGTTGACTCAGAATTTCTCTTTCCTATCCTTCACTTATGGCACTAGCTAGTTGATCAATGTGGGTTTCTAATCTAGCTATGGCTTGAGTGTTAGAGTTAAGTATGAGTTCAGTTGATTGCATAAAGCAGTTCATCGTGTAGGATGTTTGAGTTAACATATCCGTGGCTAGTGTGGAGGCCTTAATTATGATTTCAAAACCTTTTTTCAAAATATTGAGACGTTCATCATGATCTGTATCAAAAGGAGTGTGGGTTACAACTTGATGATGAGGAGACTGATTTTGATGTTACAGATTGGGTTGTTAAAATTGTGAATGAGAATTAAAAGGAACTGTGTTTCCCCTAGAAAAATGTTGGCTCGAAGAGTGAGTGAAGTTTTGAGTTTCGGAGTAGTTTCCCTGATTCCATGCAATGTTTGTGTAATTTGCCCAACCTGGGTTGTAGGTTGGAAAAAATGGATCATTACCAAATAATGTGATGGGCTCTCTACAAACTCACGGGCTTCATTAGAGATTTCAATCCTATTGGGATAACATAAATTTTGAAAAACATGTGGATTAGCCATTTGTTCAAAACGAATTTGTCGATGTGTATTGTCCCTAATCCACGTTTTGCATGCACCCAAAATAATTTCTTTTTATATTTTTAAAAAAATAAAAGTTATTTTTTTGAAGAAAAAGGAAAAAAAATAAAAAAATAATCATTTTTCAATCACTCTAATTCTAGGGTTAAGCCTAACTCAACTAGACCAGCTCCTAACTAAAAACTCCTAAAGTAAAAAGATAAAAGTTTTACTCGGTTAGTTAGCCAGGTAAGGATAGGAACAGAGGTTGATCAGAGATCGATTAAGTACCTCGTTCCTTACAGAGCACTTTACGCAACCCTTAAACCTTACCTTAGATACCAACTAATCCAAGAAAACTTAAACCGGTTCACCTAAAGATTCTTTGTTCCTTGTTGAGCTCGATTCTTTAGGGCAAACGTCTAATGAGTTTTCTTAGGCTTGGGTCATGTAGTGAGGAATTAGTGATTTTTAGGCTAAGGAAATGGTGATGAAATCCCTCACATTATCTTGATTAGGGGGTTTTGCCCTTAAAAAATATTTTTGAGTGTGCCAAATCAATATGCTCAAATTACTTGGTGAATTCCTACTAACTATATGAAATGCAACCCTATGAATTAAAAGCAACTAAAAAGGATGAAAAAAATCTTTTTTAATTAGGGTTAACAATCAAACAATTGTGAGAATGGAGAATATTGTTTGAATTTATTATTTTGTTAGTAAATGTCAAAGTGGAGGGTAAATATTATTATGGTCAACGAAAATAAAATCTTTTTTTAAAGATCCTAATTGTCACTAATTGTGAGAAACTAACTAAAGGTGTGGAATTGAAAATATTAGGAAGAAGACTTACCACAAGCGAATCTTCAATTCCTCAATCTCCAATTCTTGATCTTTAATCTCCAAGTAGTTCTTTCACAATAAACACACAAGTTAAAGAATCAAAATAATTAAAACCTACTTAGCACCTTCCCCGACAACGGCGCCAAAAGCTTGATGTGGCATAAACATATACCAAAAACGTTGCAAGTGCACAACCGTGTCAAGTTATAGTATAAAAAGTTATCGATCCCACGAGGAAGGTGTTTTGTAGGAGAAAATATAAATCGGTTCTTATGTTGTGTGCGTGACAATTAAGAGTGATGAGTGAATATAATTGTGGAGAGATGGAGAGAATGAATATGGTGTGTAAATAGGTGAAAAATGTAAGTGAGAGTGGGTGTGACAATGAATGAATAACTTTCACAAGGAGAGATGAATAAAATCAAAAATCAAAAAGGAAAATCAAGAATAAAAAGAAAATACAAGAAATTAAAGATGGCGGATTCAATTAAAGATATGAGTAATCTAAAATTAAACTCACTTCTTAAAAAAAGATGATTCCCTAGAGGGTTCTAGCCTCAAGGTGAATAGTATAAGAAATTAAAATCTAACTACAAAATAAATTACAAAATCTAAACTATAAAATAAATTATAAGAATTAAATACAAGAAAATAAATCTACTTTATAAGCATGAAAAAAATCTAATCTATAAGCATGAAATAAATCTAAGGCAAGAGGGTTCTAACATCTTGGCTATTTAAACAAGAAAATAAAATCTAACTACAAGCATGTAAATAAATCTAAACTACTAAGCAATAAGAAAAGAAATAAAAGAGAAAATAAGAAAAACAAACCTCCAAATAATTCGTCATCTCCATCTTCATCATCCAACAAAGAGAATAAATATTTAAAGTGATGAAAAAATTATTTTACTAATTGTAACAAAACTTATAAATTTGGAAGACCTTCTCAATTAAGAGTGACCCTCCTCTCCAAATAGAGTTACAAAAATTTTCACACCTCTAACCCCTCACTCTCTACCCCTATTTATAGTAAACATCAGTGAATGAGAGCCATTGGATTGAAATCTTATCCAAAAACATTAATTTTTAGCCATAGATCTGTAACTGCCTGCAGAGCTATCGATAAGGACATCGATAAGCTTATCGATGTGCGCATCGATAAGCTTATCGATGTGGGCATCGATAGGCGCATCGATGTGCCCATCGATGTGCCCATCGATGTATGGTTGTTTCTTTTTTGTCCGATCTTCCTCCTTGTATGTTGGGCTTTTGGCAACTTGGGCTTTTGTGCTTTTGGATAATTTGGCAATTCTTGATTCTTCATTGGGCTTTGCTTCATTTCTTTATGCATTTGTTTTGATTTTGGCTTTGGGCTTTGGCATTTCTTCATTAAATTAAGGGGTTTTGTTGAGAAATGGGAGTTTGAGATTTATTCGTCATTAACCTACAATTAAAAGATAAAAATAATTATTAGTGATATATTTATTCATATAAATTAGATAATGAGGGTATAAAATTATAATAAAATGTAATTATCAGTGACCTCAGCGTTGGTGAATTATGAGTTGAGGAAGAGTGTTGATGAGTCCTCCGAGAAGAAATCGGGAGATGCATTAGTAGTTCAAGACCGTGGTTCAAACCGAAGAAGGAGGTCGTAGTCTAGAGGTTCACATCGTGGGATTCGTAGGAATCAGTGTGGTTTTTGTAAAGAGGATGGACATTGGAAAGCTGAATGCCCAAAGTTAGATCGAGCCTGAAGAATAAGGAAAAAGTTGTACAAGCTTCAGAGGTGAATGCTGTCAAGATTAGTGGCAATAGTTCATATTCGGATTCTTTAGGCTATTCGTTATCCGCACTACCATCAGTTTGTGATGCCGATTCTACGGAATGGATGTTGGATTCGGGTGCTTCTTATCACGTTTGCCCTAGGAGAGATTGGTTGTCCAGCTTTCAAGAGTTGGAAAGAGAGGATGTTGTGCTCATGGGTAATGGACATGCATGCTCTATTGGTGGTATTGGTACTGTTCGGATTAGGATGAGTGATGGGATGATGCGAGAGTTGGATTGTAGGCGTATAAAATTGCCTATAAGGTCCCTTAACATAGCTCGGCACGATGATTCGACAAATCAACGGACGTTCGAGGCGACGAGACACGCAAACAACGGAATAGGTTCGCATGCGGAATCAAGTCAATAATTCGGGGAGTCAACGAGTCATCCAACCAAGAGAGGATTCGAACTTAAACACCAAGGCGGATTTACTGCCAAATCGGGAATCAAGTCAACAAATCGATTCCAGACCAAGTCAACCGCAAACCCGAATCACGGACACGAACGAACAAAACAACCGAACAACGGGAAACGAAGAACACCCGGGGGACTCGGCCTTGACCGAGCCACCCTAAGGTGGCTCGGCCCAAGCCGAGCCACCCTAGGGTGGCTCGGCATGAACCAAGCCACCCCAAGGTGGCCGGTCTCCCCCCCCCCCCTCTCTCTTGTGCACAAATGCACAGTTCAGAGAGCCCTATAAATAGAGGGGGTGGTTGTTCATTTGAAAGGACTTTTTTTCTGAACTTCTGAAGAGCCGAAACTCTGCCGGATTGTCACCTCAACTCGGAATTGTGAAGGCTTGAAGACTTGGACACTCGGATTCGATTCTTGGAGAGCACCCATACCAAACAAGGCAGGAGTTCAAAGGGATCTAATCCTCAGATCTACGTTGTTCTACTCTGGATCTAAGCTTGGTTCTTAGATCCCGAGATTCGAGCGGTCGTTTCCTTGGTGAAACGATCCCTCCCGGCTGTTATCTCCTTGGTGGGATAATACCCGTTATACCACGTAGATCTGTTCGGATCGAGATTGCGTGGTGGTCCACGGCAAATAACCCCGGCACAGGCAAACAACCCACAAAGCGAGTGACCGTATAACAGGAGCTCACGATCTGTTCGTTAAATAAGGAAAGTTGTAATTTTTCTTTGTTTTCTTTGATTTTCATTGTAACCGGCTCTTATAAAAAGACCGGATCTTTGTAAACGCAAAAAGTTGTTAACATTGAGTGCAATGAGTCCGTCAATGAAGAAGAATTTGATTTTTCCCGCGAACAATCTGGCGACCACAGTGGGAGCCACCGATCTCGCTGCCGAGATCGGAATGTCGCAGCCGCGGATCTCGATCCCGGTCGTGGAGGAGGTCGAGTATGAATTCGACCAGCAGAAGTACGAGGAGTACGTGTCCTCATCCGGATGTACCTCCTCCCCCAAGTCTAAGAAGTATCAGAAGTTCTCCTCTAGGAGAAAAGTCCGTTGGTGCGATGAAGTTGAAGCCACCAACGACGACCTCACCCCAATCGACGCCGAAGCTGCGTTGAGTGAGGCCCTACCGACCTCAAAGAAGGTCAAATCCGCCATTGAAGGCGTGGTGACTCTCTCTAAAAGAGCCCGCCAGAGGCAGCGTCAACGCCTCGCGAAGCAATTCGCCAAGGCCATGGAGTCCGTTGACGGGGTCCGCTACCATGCGGATCTGAAGAATAAACGAGGCAAACAGCCTCAACAGCAAATGAAGGGTGGTTCCTCCAAACCATCGACTATGGAGTGGGTCCGTGTCAAACGGAATCGCTCGACATTGGAGGAGCGTATCCGCAAACGGCGCGCATTATCGGCGCAAGCACGGGCCAAAGCGGAAGAAGCCCGTCGGAAGCTACAGAAGGAGGCGGTCAAGAGGCCGCCATCAACTCGCAAGGTTTGGAGGCCAAAGTCTGAAGTAGCGGTTCAGACCAAGGAGCGATAATCGCAGCCTCCGAAGATTCAACACCCGGCAAATCAATCCAAACAGCCGGTAATTTCTGCAACTGCTCAGGGAGATCCCGCAGGACCATCCCAGAAGAGAAAGTCTGTTTTGGAGTACATCGGTCCACTTCCGAAGGAACAAGGTAAAGCTCCAGTACAGGAACGCTTGGGGCCAATGAAGAAGCCCCAAACAATACAACATGCTGGGGGTCGTCGCAACCCTCAACACTTGGAGAAAATTGTGGCACCCAAGCGCACGACTTTGCGTATTGAAGTGCAAGAGCCCGCTGAAGATTCATGCCCACAAAGGCGTGTTTCAAGGCGTGTGACTCTAGATGGTCCGAAGAAAACAGTACATCCTCAGAAGGAAACATTGTCGTCTGATGACGGCGACGTTATACCTGAGAGATCGTGCCAACACACGATAGGTTGCTCCGCCATTCAAACGGACGAGCTGTACTATCGTGCTGGGGATACGAGTAAAACCAGAAAGAGGAGCCCTCGAAGGCTCGAAACGCGATGTCCTTGTTCGAAGCTCATTCGGGCGGTACTCTCTGAGTGCAACTGCGTTAAAGCAGTCCCTGAGAGAGTCTCTGTGTTCGAAAGACTCAGCAATGGAACGCCAAAACCAAGGCATAGGTATTTCCAATGAAGAAGGAAGATGGTCGAAGATGGTGAACATTCAAAGGTCACCACCAATATGACCAGCACAGGAATATCGACTCCGGATAACCCCGAGGCGATTCCAGAAATATCCCGATGTGTAACTCGTCTCCAATCCGGAGCTATCATTCGTGCAACGTATGGTAGGGTTCGAACAAGAGTACCTTCGGGAGATGAAGAATCAGATGCTGGCTCAGCAGTTGTGTCTAATAATACAGTGTCCAGTGAAGGACAGCCCCGCGAGTCGTTCATGATAAGCGCGGAGCAAGTGGCCAAGATGCTTGAAGATGCCATTGCCAAACAACAAGAAAGCCTTAGGTTCGAAATGCAAATGGCTATGCAGAACATGAGAGAGATGCATGACCAACAGATTCAAGCATTGAAGAACCAACAAGGCGAACCAAGTCGTCCCAACCAGAACAACCTGGAAGATGAGGACACAAATGAAGTTCGCAATGCTAACAACCCTCCCATCAATCTAGGGGGTGGTAACGAGAATGCTAGCGAAGACACAGGTGAAAGCCTGAAAATTAAAAATCTTGAGAGCAAAATCAATACCTTGATTTCTGCTCAAGAGACGAAAAAGACAGGCATTCCTTGTCCATACCCAAGAGAGTGGGAATCGATCCCATATCCGGCAAAGTTCAGTCTAATTAACTTCACGCCGTTTAATGGGATGGGTCCACCCACTCAACATTTGATTTATTTCAAATCGCACTTGGGAGTCATCTCTGGTAACGAGCCTCTGATGGTGCGGTCATTCGTTGGCACTCTTCGCGGAGCCGCCTTCGATTGGTATCATCGCCTCAAACCAGGAAGCATAAACAGCTGGAACGACATGGAGACCAAATTCCTCACCAATTTCTTCGACGACGACACCGAGATCTCTATCGGATCGTTGCTTGATGAAAAGCAGAAAGACGGGGAGTTAGTCGACACCTTCGTCAAGAGGTTCCGGAACAAAGCGATGAATTGCCGGGACCCGATCACCGAGGAATTCATCCTCCAGACCGGCCACAACAACCTTTCGCTGGATGTGTTGGAAGCAATGGGCACAGCACCATCCAAGACCTGGAAGGATTTGAAGGTCCGAGGAGAGCAAGCTGAGCGGTTCCTCAGGAGAAAGAAGGCGGAGAGAGGCCAACCGGCTACAAATCCTCCGAAGCAGAACTTCAACCAAAAAGGGAAAGGTAAAGCTCATGCCAATGCTGTTGATGCTAACCAAACTTTTCAATTGCAACCTCAGCAACAACAGCAGCAAAGAGCACCACAACAGTCGCAGCCACATTGGCAGCAACGATCTCAGAAGCAGAAGTCTTCAGAACCGAGGTTTCCTAAAGTATACTCCTTCAAAGATGAGGAAGTTCCTGGCATCTTCAAGTACTTGTTGGAAAACAACAAAATCCAGCTGCCAGCGATCGAGGATCAAGAGGGAGATAGCAAAATGACGGATCCGAAGTACTGTACGTATCACAGAGCGGTCCATCACCCTACGAGGTCATGCTACCAACTCAAGGATAAGATCCAGGCGTTAATTAATGTGGGTGTTATAACCCCGAAGCCTGCTAAGAATGTAGGAGCAAACGCGGTGTCAATCAGCTTTGGATCGGTGCCTACAACTTGGTTTGAGCCAAAACGCGTCACCAAAGTCGGGATGAAGACGGTGAATGATGACCCGCACGGATAGCGCCAAAAGGGACACGTGCCACACACAACCCCGAACGGCGAAATCCTCTGGGTTCATCCGGACCTCATTGAAGATGAACAATGGGTCGGATCATCATCCAAAAGGAAATCAAAAGGCAAGGGAAAATCCTGTTACGGAGTTTCTGCTATTCCAGAGGAAACGACGAAGCAATTCCTGCTTTCTCATTTGCTGACAATGAACATGAAACTTTTGTAACCACCAGAAATGGGGATGAATATCGGTTCAAATACCCAAATGTCTCTGATCGACCAGCTGAGGTAGGGATGACTATAACTTCCCCCGCATTTGCCGAAAGGAACCAACAGGAGCCCCTGCACCAAGATGTTCCAAACCCGAGGCAGTCTCGAGTCAATCAGCAGATTGGAAGAGATAAACCGCGAGAGTCAAACATTCCTTACCACTTCGAGGTTATGACCCAATTGGCTAATATCCTAGTAAAAGTAACTCTACACGAGTTATCACGTCTTTCTAAGAATACTAGGGATGCGTTCAACATTAGTCCTGACCAGCTCACTCAAATAGTTCAAGAAGCGTTAATCAAGCAGAAAGAAGAATTTGAGGATAAGATGGAATTGGCTATGCGACAAATAAGAAAGTTGCAAGCTGAAAGATGTAAATGTTGCGCTACACCAGCCACGCCTATTCCACACAGGACAAGTGACAACAGTCCGAATCTGAATATGGTCATCAAGACTGATTCACCCCTCGGTAACACTGGGGGTGATATGACCACACCCTTCAATGACGCTGGAGGTAGCCCAATTCCTTCTTCTCGCCATCACTCAAAGAGAGATGGAGATGAAGACAAAAAGCAGAAGGAAATCGAGTCTATCACCACCTCGACTAGACGCTATCCCAAAAGAAAGAGAGTTGAGGAAAGCCAACCAGAGTCCGTACCCAGGTTCGCTACTGACCAAACATCACAACGACAATTACGGGAGCGATCGCCACAACAGTCGCTTCAGATGCAACGATACTCCTTCAAAGACGATGATGTTCCAGCCATCCTTAAATATCTTCTGGAAAATGACAAAATCAAGCTCCCACCTATCAGAGATCGGGAGGAAGCTAACCGGATTTTAGATCCAAAATATTGTGGGTACCATAGGAGGATTCTTCATTCCACGGAGACTTGCTACACCCTCAAAAATACGATACAAGCCTTGATTGAAGCCGGCGTCTCAATAGTAAAACAAACCGAATGAGAACGACTAACACCACTCCAATAGGTATATGAGTCTAAACTATTTCCTACTATTGACGGGAAGTTCCTGGAGAATTTTTATATTCTCAAGGATAACCCGGTCATATAACTGATTGTAATGTCAAACCCTGCTGCGAATGGATTAGCTGAGGCTTTCAACAAGACGATCATCAAGATCTTGTCAAAACTCGTGAAGACAAACAAGCGAGATTGGGACGATAAACTCGGCGAAGCGCTATGGGCTTATCGCACCACTATACGCACACCCACGGGAGCCACCCCGTATTCTCTGGTATACGGATGCGAGGCTGTGCTGCCGTTGGAGATTCAAATTCCCTCCCTTCGGATCACTCTCGCAACGGAGATGACGACCGAAGAGCAGCATCAAAAGCGTCTCGAGGAACTCGAAAGGCTGGACGAAAGGCGTCTGGAAGCTCAACAACACATCGAGTTCTATCAAGCCAGGATATCCAGAGCCTTTGACAAAAGGGTTCGCCAAAGAAGCTTCAAGGAAGGAGATCTGGTCCTCGCTGCTCGCCGACCAATAATCTTCACCTCTAAGAAGAAAGGTAAATTCGAACCTAAGTGGGAAGGACCGTTTGTAATAGACACAGTCTATTCAAATGGCGCTTACCACTTAATTTCTTTAGAGGGCATCAGGCAATTAATGCCAATAAATGGGAAGTTTTTGAAAAAGTACTATCCCTAGTACGTTCAAGACAACCCATTTATCGGGAAGTTCCTTGAAGAATATTACACTTAATATTCTAAAGGATAACCCAAGTTCACACCACCAAAATCCCTCACTGATCAATTTCAATTGACAGTGAGTCCACCAAAAAGGTCCACTCTCAGTTCGGAGTCCCCTTTCGATAAACGAAAGAACTCCCTTTCTTTTCTCTTTGGTTCAACCTTTTCATGGTTATAACCGAAGCTAAAATTTCACTTCGATAAACGAAGAACTCTTCTTTCGATCAGATAATCAATCCTATAAAAGGTAAGTTTATCTAGATCTTCCAGATTCTCGGAGTGGAGATCCCACTTCTAGTCTCTTTCTTGCACTGGAAATAGAATATAAAATTCTTCCTTTCCAGAATCCGGGAAATAGAATATAAAATTCTTCCTTTCCCACAACAACCTTTTCTCAAAATTTATCAATTTAGGATTCATCCTAGGAAGTTTATCCCGAATCCTAAGCAGGAATAAGTCTGCGCCTAACACGCGCTGCCGGTTGAGTCTTTCTCCGTAGAAGAAGACACCAGAGTTCGATTCTGGGGTATTTTATCCTGAAACCTAAGTAAGGATAAGTCCGCGCCTAACACGCGCGGCCGGTTAGTTCTTAGCCATTGAAAAGAACACTCGTCCACATATTCAACATTGTGGCAGGTTGTTATTAATAACATCATAATCCATGTCTCACACGCATGGGGAATTCCATCCCGAATCCTAAGAAAGGATATGCCGACGCCTAACACGCGTCGCCGGTTTGGTCTTTATCCGTAGAAAAAGACACCAGAGTCTGACTCTGGGGACCTTTATCCCAAAGCCTAAGTAGGGATAAGCCAACGTCTAATACACGTTGCTGGGTAGCATATTCCCATAACAATGGCAAAGTCTACATATTCGAAGTTGTAGCACGAAGTCTAAGGGAGTTCATTCCTTTAGCGCAACGTCACATGCGGAACGGATTAAAACAATCCGCATGTAAGCCCGACTCAAACGGTAGTCGGTAAGAGCACATCAAATCCATTAAAGGCTGAGGATTTGCTAAAAATCCTAAGTTAACGTCTCATACACGTTGCTGTTTAGTCTTTTCACAGGAGAAAGACGAAGTCTACGTATTCAATATCGTAGCACTAAAAGAGTTAACTCTTTTAGCTTAACGTCACGTGCGGAACGGATCTAAACAATCCACACGCTAGCCCGACTCAAACGGTAGTCGGTAAAGGCTAATCAAACCCGTTGAAGGCTGGGGGTTAGCCAAAAATCCTAAAGTCAACACCTAACACGTGTCGCCAGGTAGCCTATTCCCGTAACAATGGCGAAGTCTATGTATTCGACATCATAGCACGAAGTCTCGGAGAATTCAATCTCTGAGCGCAACGTTACATGCGAGCGGATTTAAACAATTCGCATGCTAGCCCGACTCAAACGGTAGTCGGTAAAGGCTCATCAAACCCGTTGATGGCTGAGGGTTTGCCAAAAATCCTATGAGTATTATGGTTAACATTTCAAACGGAATGACGAATCATAATAAAAATAAAGATGAAAACCAGTGTCACTAAGAGAGTCAAAAGTCAAAGTACACAGCAAACAAAATCATACATCAAGCCCGTGGCTAAAAATCTGCTGGCTGAGCTTAGACAGCTTATCATCATAAGCTTGACTAAGCTCAGCTCTAATGGACTCCTCGGTAGCGGCAGAGGTCTTCGCAGCAGTCTCCTCTGTCTCGACCAGCTCCTGCTTTAAGGATGTCAGCTCGTCAGATAAAGCAGTGCAGGTCTGCTGGTCCTGTGCTCTCGTCATCTGAAGAATGCTCAAAGTCTCCTTTTCTTCGCGGAGTTCTCTTTCAAGCCAGTCTATCTTGGTTTCATAAGAGATAAGAGAAGAATCGAGCTCGGCAAGTGAAGATAATCTAGTAGCAAGGCCAGTCTCAACTCGATCCACTCGGTCTCGCTGCACCTGAACCTCAAGACTAGCAAGAATCTGAGTCTCGCGCAGTGACTGTAAACGGGTCTCTAGCTCAGCAGCAATAAATGAAGAGGCGCCGGTATCTCGAAGCTCATGAAACATCTGAAGCTCATGCTCTAGGCAGTCGAGATCGTCAACTATAGCCTTCGCCAAATCTGGATATCCTGCTTCCTTTATCAAATTAACCCTGGAATTCAGGAGAGGTTTAAACTGGTGAAGTGAAAGTCCGTCGTGGAAGAGCTTGCCAATCATAGCATTCACAAAGGAGAAGAAGGAGCGAACTTCTATGCAGATGACGACCTTGTCGGGATCGTCGTCGGATAATAACTCCTTCACCAGGACATGAAGACGAGAAGAACGCCCTACACAAAAAAGGGAGAAGTCCGTCAAAAGTCTTAATGAGAAAAAGGAATAGCGCTCTTCAATGAGTTGACTTATACCTTCTTCCCCTTGAGCCGCTGGGGGTGGTGAAGATGTAACCGCTGTGGATGCATCAACTGGTGCAGTTGGTCTCGCAGCCGGCTCAATAGGGTCTCTCTTAATAAAAGCTCCTGTCAAATTTAAAACGGAATCCGCAGAGGCGTTACATTATAGCTGTATTAGTCAAAATTGGCTAGTCCTATAATCGACTCAGAAAGAGGCACATACCTTCAAAAGAACCATCCTCAGGATTGTTAGCAAATGTGGACTCGGAAAACATATCCCCAGGTAACTGATCATCAATCTGAGGAGAGCTATATATGTAGTGCATCATAGGAGTGTCCGCAAATAGGCTTCCCTCGTCAAAATCATCGATGGAGAAATCTGACATAAAAGAATATAAGTGCCAGAGAAGAATGAAGAAACTACAACCAATGGAAATGGGTTACCTTTCACGGGTGCGTTAGCCTCTTCATTTCCAGGATTCGCCTCCTGCAGGTTATCTGAAGGAGCAAGAAGTAGAGAACAGTTAGAGGATACACAAATTCCTTTGTGTATTATCTAAAGAAATACATTGTCAGTGTTAGATGTACCTTGATTCACGGAATCAGGTCCTACATTGACCTCCTCTCTAATGTCAGCGACTCCTGTAGGCCTCTCTACATGAGGTAGCGGGTCAGACTCATCGGGAGATACAGGAATGGGATCGGGACTCATCCCACTCTCTCCATGCAATCCTATATAGAGATGGAAAAGCGTGAGTCAATGTTCTGAATGACCAGGAGAATGGTTCACAGGGAAGAAGTTACCTCCGTCACTAGCAGGATCATCACCAGCCAGGTCCATATCAGGAGCTCGAGAAGCTGCACGCGGTTTACGGGTTAATCTCTTCCGCCTAGCAGTGGGGAGCTGTGACGCCCCTAGGTTCACACAAGGCTGCAGTCCTTGGTGAAACC
>BQKN01028608.1:0-12130 GCA_022839385.1 Asparagus kiusianus
GCCACCTTGAGGTGGCTCGGCTTCGGCCGAGCCCCTCTAGGTGTTGGTTTTGGTTGTTTCCCGTCTTTCGGTTCTGTCCGTGATTCGGTTGTGTGGTTTGACCCGATTTGGCAGTAAATCCGGTTCCTGATTTGGCAGTAAATCCACCTCTGAATTTGAGTCCGAAACTGATCTTGATTCGATCATGATTCATCTGAGTTCGCTCTTGTTTGGATGACTCGTTGACTCCCCGAACCGTTGGCTTGATTCCGCACGCGAATGGATGCATTCCGTTGCTCGCGTGCGATTCGTTGATTCGTCGCCTCGTCACTCGATGGTTTGTCGAATCACCGTGCCGAGCTGTGCTAAGGGACCTATAGGCAATTTTATATGCCTACAGATACCCCCTCCAAAGTATTTCAGCCTCTTTCTTTTATAGAAGAGTCTGGAATGCTTTGGATATGATTGCCCCAACCTTCAGTCGGTGTAACGGGACTTTGGAATGGCTTCTGTTCTGGATTCCTTCAATTCCTTCAGGCTATTCGGTGCTTTGTCGAACGTCTGTAAGGACTCCGGTGCTGCATTTATTGTCTGACCGTTGTCGGAATTTTGAACTTGAAGTCGACTCCTGATTTTCCGATCTTTAGCTCGTGTTTGTTGGTTCAACTGACCCTCGATTGTTAGCGTTGAGTCTTTATTTGCGACGCGTTGTCCGGCGTAGTGTTATTGAGTTATCCTTAAGAATATTTTTAGAAAAATATTCCCAGGAACTTCTCAACAAAAAATAGGGAATAGTTTATACTCGTATACCTTATTGGAGTATTTTTCGTGCCCGAATGAGCTGAACCGGCCTGATGATTAGCTGAACCGGTCTGATAATATGTCAAAAAGGCAATGATTTGGCTCAAAAAATCTTCCGATCCTTCCGAATGCGTGGGAGAGGCCAAAATAAACAAAGGATTGAACCCTCGGTTGATTTGAAGTTGTTTCGACGCTCGATTCAGCTTCAATTTGAATTCTGGTTCAAACTGGTTCAACCTGGTTCAAGACTGGTTCAACCTAGTTCAAGGCTAGTTCAGGACTGGTTCAAGACTGGTTCAGACTGGTCTGGTTTGGTTCAGTCTGGTTTGGTCTGGTTCAGCCTGGTTCAGCCCCTTTTGAACTGATGTGGACTGGTCTGGTCTGGTTTAACCTGGTCCGGTCTGGTTCAAGACTGGTTCACCTATAAAAGGGGTTCTTTTCCTCCTCCTTTTCCTCCTCCTAGAATGCTATGATTGGCAAGCTCTTCCACGGTGGACTCTTCCTTCGCCAATTCAAGCTTTTCCTTGATCCCAAAGTCAATTCGATAAGGGAAGCAGGATATCCAGATTTGGCAAAGGCTATAGTTGACGACCTCGATCGCCTAGAGCATAAGCTTCAGATGTTTCGTGAGCTCCGAGATACAGGCGCCTCCTCATTTATTGCTGCCGAGCTGGATACCCGCTTACAGTCATTGCGCGAGACTCGGATTCTTGCTGAGCTCGAGATTCAGATGCAGCGGGACCGAGTAGATCGAGTTGAGACCAGTCTTGCTGCTAGATCATCTTCACTTGCTAAGCTCGACCTTTCTATTACCTCTTGTGCGACCGAGATAGACCAGCTCAGAAGAGTACTCCGTGAAAAAGAGGAGACTTTGGGTATTCTTCAGATGACGAAAGCACAGGATCAGCAAACCCACACTGCCTTATCTGATGAGTTGAAATCCTTGAAGCAGAAGCTAGTCGAGACAGAGGAGATTGCTGCGAAGACTTCAACCACCACCGAGGAGTCCATCAGAGCTGAACTTAGGCAAGCTTATGATGAGAAGCTGTCTAAGATCAGTCAGCAGATTTTTGGTCATGGGCTTGATGTATGATTTTGTTTGCTGAGTACTTTGACTTTTGATTCTCTTAGTGAAACTGGTTTTCATCTTTATCTTTATTATGATTCGTCATTCCGTTTGAAATGATTAACCATAATACTCATAGGATTTTTGGCAAACCCTCAGCCATCAACGGGTTTGATGAGCATTTACCGACTACCGTTTGAGTCGGGCTAGCATGCGGATTGTTTAAATCCGTTCGCATGTAACGTTGCACTCAGAGATTGAATTCTCTGAGACTTTGTGCTATGATGTCGAATACATAGACTTTGCCATTGTTACGGGAATAGGCTACCCGACGACACGTGTTAGGTATTGGCTTTAGGATTTTTGGCTAACCCCCAGCCTTCAACGGATTTGATTAGCCTTTACCGACTACCGTTTGAGTCGGGCTAGCATGCGGATTGTCTAAATCCGTTCGCATGTAACGTTACGCTCAGAGATTGAATCCTCTGAGACTTGTTGCTATGACTTCGAATACATAGACTTCACTATTGTTATGGGAATAGGCTACCCAGCAACGTGTATTAAACGCTAACTTATCCCTACTTAGGCTTCGGGATAAAATACCCCAGAATCGAGTTCTGGTGTCTCTTTCTACGGAAAAAGACTAAACCGGCGACGCTTGTTAGGCGCCGGCATATCCTTTCTTAGGATTCAGGATGAAATTCCCCATGCGTGTAAGGCGTGGATTTTGATGTTATTAATAACAACCTGCCACAATGTTGAATATGTGGGCGAGTGTTCTTTTTAACGGTTAAGAACTAACCGGCGGTGCGTGTTAGGCGCAGACTTATCCTTACTTAGGTTTCAGGATAGAATACCCCAGAATCGAACTCTGGTGTCTTCTTCTACGGAGAAAGACTAAACCGGCAGCACGTGTTAGGCGCAGACTTATCCCTGCTTAGGATTCGGGATAAACTTCCTAGGATGAATCCTAAATTCTTGGAAAAGGATTGGTGTGGGGAAGGAAGAATTTTATATTCTATTCCCCGAGCAAGGAAGGAAGAATTTTATATTCTGTTCCTTGATTCTGGAAAGGAAGAATTTTATATTCTATTTCCAGTGCAAGAAAGAAACTAGAAGTGGAATCTCCACTCCGAGAATTCGGAAGATCTAAATAAGCTTACCTTTTATAGGATTGGTTATCTAGATGGGTTTTTCGTTTATCAAAATGAAGTTTCAACTCTGGTTATAACCATGAAGAGGTTTAACCAAAGAAGGGAGGGGAGTTCTTTCGTTTATCGAAAGGAGACTCCGGATTGAAAGTGGACCTCTTGTTCGTGGAAAGAATCAAGAGGGGATTTTGGTTGTGGTTTGGGACCAGAAAAACTGTTTTGGTGGACCCACTGTCAATTGAAATTGATCAGTGAGGGATTTTTGGTAGTAGGAAACAATTTTTGGGTTATCCTCTAGAATACTAAGTGGAATATTCTTCGAGAAACTTCCCGATAAATGGGTTATCCTGAATGTACTAGGGATAGTACTTTTTCAGGAACTTCCCATTTATTGGCATTAATTGCCTGACGCCCTCTAAAGAAATGAGTCGATATGCACCGTTTGAGTAGACCGTGTCTATTACAAACGGTCCTTCCCATTTGGGTTCGAACTTACCCTTTTTCTTGGAATTGAGGATTATTGGTCGACGAGCAGCGAGGACCAGATCTCCTTCCTTGAAGCTTCTTTGACGGACCCTTTTATCAAAAGCCCTAGATATTCTAGCCTGATAGAACTCGATGTGTTGTTGAGCTTCCAAGCGCCTTTCATCTAACCTTTCGAGTTCTTCGAGACGTTTCTGATGTTGCTCTTCGGTCGTCATCTCTGTTGCGAGAGCGATCCGAAGGGAAGGAATTTGAATCTCCAAAGGCAGCACAGCTTCACATCCGTACACTAATGAATATGGAGTGGCTCCCGTAGGTGTGCGTATGGTGGTACGATAAGCCCAGAGTGCTTCTCCAAGTTTATCGTCCCAGTCTCGTTTATTGGTCTTCACGAGCTTTGACAGGATCTTGATGATCGTCTTGTTAAAAGCCTCAGCTAATCCATTCGCAGCGAGATAATAAGCTGTCGACGAAACATCTTGGATCTTGAACTTGTCACAGAACCTGACGAAAACGTTGCTTATGAATTGCGGACCGTTGTCATGAATGATCCGTCTCGGCACTCCGTGTCGGTAGATGACGTGATGCTTGATGAAGTTGATGACGTTGTTCGTCTTCACTTCTTTAAGCGGAATTGCTTCAGCCCACTTTGAAAAGTAGTCCGTGATAGCGAGAATAAATCGATCACCTTTGACTGAAGGGGGAAAGATAGGACCAACGATGTCCATACCCCATGTTTCGAATGGCCAGGAGGTGGTTGACGTGTGTAACCGCTCCGGTGGTTGGTGCATATAATTTACATGCACTTGACAGGCGTGACATCCTCGTGCGTATTCGATTGCGTCACGTACCATTGTTGGCCAAAAATATCCCATTCTTCTGATTCGATCGTACAGCTTGGGACCAGGCTGATGCGCACCGCACTCTCCTTCATGTGCTTCCTTAAGAACTTCTTCTGCTTCTTCGTACGAAAGGCATCGGAGTAACAAATCATCATACCCCCGGCGGTATAACGTACGGGTCTCGGTATTATAAAAGAACCTTGGTGCTCTTCGGCAGATAGATTCTCTTTCTTTTACATCCTCCGGCAAAATGCCATATTGGACGTAGTCAATGATGGGAAAACGCCAATCTCGGGACTCAGACTCGATTTGAGTTGAGTTCACCTCCTTGGCGTTTATGTTCTTATCATCTTCTTCCTCAATATCCATATTGTATATGGGTACGCAGAGTTGATGTGATCTTACTGTGACTAGCAGTTCAGTTTCGGGCGACTGCGCAAGTGATACTGCTAGTGCTGCCAGTGCATCCGCATAAGCGTTCTAGAGATGAGGGATGTATTCAATATAGAATTCTTCAAACGAATCCGCCATTCTGATGGCCTCCAGGTGGTACGGAATCAGGTCTGGATTCCTGACTTCATACTCTCCACGGACTTGGTTGACGATCAATTGAGAATCCCCAAAAGCTTCGAGATATTCGACCCCCAGCTCCTTGGTGAAACTGAGTCCAATAAGGAGCGCGTTGTACTCGGCTACGTTATTGGAGCATGGATCTGTCAGTGAATAAGCCCGAGGCATCACATGCTTCCCTGGGGAAACTAAGACAACTCCAACTTCGGAAGTGACTTTAGGACATCCAGGGGTTACTGCCTTATTAACTGCTCTCGAAGCACCATCAAAGTATAATTGCCATACTTGTTGATGTGACGTGGTGTTAACCTCGTGGGTTTCATCCGGCAAATCATCATATACTTCTGCCGTATCCGTTGTTGGGCTTGCCGCCAAGAGATCACAAATCGCTTGTCCTTTGACCGACTTCTGCTGTTTGAAGTGCAGATCATACTGAGACAAGAGAAGGGCCCACTTCGCTAACCGCCAATTCATCGAACCTGGTTGCGTCATAAATACCCGTACTGGATTAACGTTAGAGATAACGTAAATCGTCTGTCCGACTAAGTAATGCCGCATCTTTTGTACTGCGAATACCAATGCGAGACATTCTTTTTCAATCATCGGATATCGAGACTTGGCGCCTACCAAAGTCCGACTTAGGTAATAAACTGCCTGTTCGTGACCATTATCATCGTCTTGTGCTAATAAAGCACTTATCGAATGGTTCATCGCCTTGATGTAAATCAAGAACGGTTTACCTGATTTTGGTGCGACAAGAACAGGAGGGTTGGTCAGATACATCTTGATATCTTCGAGCGCTTTTTGGCAGGCGTCGTCCCAAATAAATGACACACCTTTCTTATTTAGCTTAGAGAAAGGTTGGCACTTCCCGGAAAGATTTGAGATGAACCGCCGAATGTAAATTAAACGCCCTTGCAATCCTCTGAGTTCTCTTAGATTCCTCGGGGGCTGCAATTCATGTATCGCCTTCACTTTGTCTGGGTCAATATGTATACCTTTAGTGGTGATGACGAATCCAAGGAATTTTCCGCTGGACATTCCAAGGAAGGATTTAGTGGGGTTCATCTTCAATTGATGGCTCCGCATGAGATCGAACATCGTCTTCAAGTCCTTGATGTGATCTTCTTTGTTGCGGCTTTTTACCACCAAATCATCAACGTAGCACTCAACCGTTTTCCTGAGGTGCTTTTGGAAAATCTTAGTCATCGTTCGTTGGTACGTGGCGCCTGCGTTCTTCAGACCGAAAGGTATCACCGTGTAGCAGAAGACATCGAGGGGCGTTCTGAACGCTGTATGCTTCTCATCATTGGGGTGCATCTTGATTTGGTTATATCCTAAAAAGCCGTCCATAAAGGACATTCTCTCGAATCCGCACGTATTGTCGATGATGACGTCCGTGATGGGGAGAGGAAAATTGTCTTTTGGACATGCCGCATTCAAGTCCCTGAAGTCGATGCATATCCTGATTTTACCATTTTTCTTCATGACTAGGACGATATTGGCTAGCCAGTCTGGATGCTGCTCCTCTCGGATAAATCCTGAGTCAATCAACTTCTTGACCTCCGCCTCAATGGCTTCCATAATCTGCGGACGAAACCGTCTCTGCTGTTGTTTGACAGGTTTGGCATCCGACTTGATATCGAGGCGGTGCATCGTCACATTGGGGTCGAGCCCTGGCATGTCTTCGTAGTTCCAAGCGAAGACGTCGATATATTCCCTGATGAGGGCAATCAATTCCTCCTTCTCATCTGGGGGAAGACTATCGCTGATGAATATGGGCTTTGGGTTGGCCTCATCGCCCATATTAATTTGGACTATTTTGTCTTCAGTGGGGGGTTCCCTTTGTTCAAACCTGTCTCCGTACTGGATGTTCAGATGATGGACCCATGGGTCTTCCCACGTTGGCATTTGCTCATCGTCCTCCATCGTAGATGGATCAGCTGAAGTCATGTTTGACATTAGGGTCTTGAACATTTCTCCCAAACTTGTGTCGGAATCCCCAGCTGAAGAATCAGAAGAGTATCTATCCTTAGCTTTGTTAGCAATTTGATCGATAATTTGCCAACCACATTCATCATCAGACGAGGAGATGTAGCCTAAGCCTCTCTTGTGACGGTAATAATCATCCGGTTTCCCTTTTGGCACATATGCCGCTTTGACTGGGATACGAGAACCTCGATCGAAGTATAAACCTTCTCCGAGTGTGAAATCATACACCTGTTTTTCCATGAGCTTGCGCGCTTCCGGACTATACTTAGATAAATGCAGACCAGATTTGTCATCATTTTCTTCTTCCCTTAAGAAATGATCTGGTATTGAAACATTCCGTCCTTTACCGTAAATCACTTCTTTTTCCCCTCCTGTTTTGGCCGGGATAACCAGGGTCGTCCCAAAAGAATGCTGGAGGCGTGCCTTTGTTATGTAGGACGATCGAAGCGGCATATATAAATCGGGATTATCATATAATCCTTTCATCACATCATCGAGAGACAGTGAGTACTCTAAATCGTCTTTTATTTCAATATTAGCAAGTTGCCAGTTACAACTGCCATCTGACGATTGTTCATCGTCAAGATTGATTACAAAGGGTACAATGTCATTAAAAACAAAACCTCCATTGTAATCGAATCCGGCTTCGAAATCAGCTTCTTCTCCGCTGTCCGTGCCTTGGACCGATGGTTCAGTATCGGATTCGTTACCATAAAGGAGAGAATCAGTGAAATAATTCTCGAACCCTTTAAATGGTTGCTTATCCGCGACCACCGTCCTGACCCTTCCATCAGTGTCGACATATTTCAGACACTGATGTAGGGTGGAGGGAACTATAACGTTACTATGGATCCAAGGCCGACCCAGTAGTAAGTTATATGATGTCTCAGCATCAATCACGTAATACGTGACCTCCGTCTTCAGATCACCCATTTGGCACTTTATCCGGATCTTTCCCAAATGTCTTGACCCGCTGGTGTTGAATCCGTAAATGACCGTGCCTGTAGACGCTAATTTGCTGACCGGAATTCCAAGGCTATGCATTAGGCGAAGCGGCATAATGCTCACAGCGGAACCCGGATCCACTTGGATTCGGTTGACTTCGCTGGAGCCAATGTACCCGACGAAGTACAGGGGCCGATCATGGTTTGAATTCTTCGTCTGCATGTCATCTTTGGTGAAGGTGATGCAGGGAAGGTTCTTAGCCGCTATATTGTATTGTTGGACTGACGGTTCTGGCTCTCCCGGTACCTGCTTGATCCGAGTGAGGAATGCTTCTGAATCGGCCAAGGCTTCTCGTAGGGCTTCCCTGGTTTCCTTAGACAGCCGCGGCAACTCATACAGCGTTATCCGCGCTGGGATATTGGCTAATTGAGCCATGATATCGAAAATACGCGGAGTTTTTGAGCTCTCCGGTTTATCTCTTCCAATCGGACGATTGAAACGAGACTGCTTCGGATTCTGCACCTCCTGGGGTCCCTTTTCTTTCTGCTTATCCCCCGGCTGTCGTCGAGCATCTTCAACCGGTTTAGGAGCTGCAATCACCCCCAGCTCTGTTAGAGTCTTGGCTGGTCCCCGTTTAGTCACCCCCTACTCAGCTAACTGGTCACTGGGCGATGGATAGTTGTAGTGGTACTGGTTCCCACTTCTGGTGGCAAAAACTTCTTGTTCCTCTTCGGAAAGCGGGAAGATAGGAGCTTCATCGCCGCCTTCTTCGAAGATTGCGGAAGTTGCGTTGCATGCCTTGCCTTTACCCTTTCTTTTCGAGGAGGTCGCCCACTGCTCATCTTCAATAAGATCCGGATGAACCCAGAGGATTTCGCCGTTCGGGGCTGTGTGTGGCACAAGTCCCTTTTGGCGCTGTCCATGTGGGTCATCATTCACCGTCTTCATTCCCACTTTGGTGACGCGTTTCGGTTCGAACCATGTCGTGGGCACCGATCCAAAGCTGATCGACACTGCGTTTGCTCCCACATTCTTGGCAGGCTTCAGGGTTATGACCCCTACGTCAATCAACACCTGGATCTTGTCCTTGAGGTGGTAGCATGACCTCGTAGGGTGATGGACCGCTCTATGGTACGCGCAGTACTTTGGATCCGTCACTTTGTCGGCTCCTTCTTGATCCACAATCGCCGGCAGCAGGATTTTGTTGTTCTCCAACAGGTACTTAAAGATGCCGGGAACTTCGTCATCTTTGAAAGAGTACACTTTAGGAAACCTCGACTCCGAAGACTTCTGCTTCTGAGGCCGTTGTTGCCATTGCGACTGCGACTGTTGTGGCGCTCGTTGCTGCTGTTGTTACTGAGGTTGCAATTGAAAGGTTTGATTAGCATCAACTGCATTAGCATGTGCCTTACCTTTCCCCCTTGGGTTGAAATTCTGCGCTGGAGCATTCGCCGCTTGTTGGCCTCTCTCCGCCTTCTTTCTCCTGAGGAATCGTTCAGCTTGCTCCCCTCGGACCTTCAGATCCTTCCACGTTTTGGATGGTGCTGTCCACATTGCTTCCAATACGTCCAAGGACAGATTATTGTGGCAGGTCTGGAGAATAAACTCCTCAGTGATCGGGTCCCGGCAATTCATCGCCTTGTTCCGGAACCTTTTGACGAAGGTGTCGACTAACTCCCCGTCCTTCTGCTTTTCATCGAGCAACGATCCGATAGATATCTCGGTGTCGTCGTCGAAGAAATTTGTGAGGAACTTAGTCTCCATGTCGTCCCAGCTGTTCACGCTACCTGGCTTGAGGCGGCGATACCAATCGAAGGCGACTCCGCGAAGAGTGCCAACGAATGACCGCACCATCAGAGGCTCATTGCCAGAGATTACCCCCAGGTGTGATTTGAAATAAACCACATGCTGAGTTGGCGAACCCATCCCATTAAACGGCGTGAAGTTAATTAGACTAAACTTCGCCGGATATGGGATTGATTCCCACTCTCTTGGGTATGGACAAGGAATGCCCGTCTTTTTCGTCTCTTGAGCGGAAATCAATGTATTGATTTTGCTCTCGAGGTTTTTAATTTTCAGGCTTTCACCTGTGTCTTCGTTAGCATTCTCATTACCACCCCCTGCATTGACGGGAGGCTCATTAGCATTGCGAGTTTCCTCCGCATCCGCATTCTCAACTTCCTGAACAACCTGATTACGGCGGCTTGGTTCGCCTTGCTGGTTCGTCAGTGCCTGGATTTGTTGCTCATGCATTTCTCTCATACTCTACATGGCCATCTGCATTTCGAACCTGAAGCTCTCCTGTTGTTTGGCCATGGCTTCCTCGAGCATCTTGGCCACTTGTTCCGCGCTTATCATGAATGACTCGCTGGGTAGTCCTTCACTGGATACGGTATTGTCAGACGCAACTGCTGAGCCGGCATCTGATTCTTCATCTCCCGAAGGTACTCTTGTCCGAACCCTACCATACGTTGCACGAATGATAGCTCCGGACAGAAGACGAGTTACACGTCGGGGCACCTCTGGAATCGCCTCGGGGTTGTCCTGAGCCGATGTTCCTTTGCTGGTCATGTTGGCGGTGACCCTCGAATGTTCACCGTCTTCGACCACCGTTATTCTTCGTCGGAAACGCCTAGGCCTTGGTTTTGGCGTTTCGGTACTAAGTCTTTCGAACACCGAAACTCTCTCGGGGACTGCCTTGATACAGTTGCACTTAGACAGTACCACCCGAATGAGCTTTGAACAGGGGCACTGAGTTTCGAGCCTTCGAGGGCTTCTCTTTCTGGATTTGCTCGTACCCTCGACACGATAGTACAGCTCGTCCGTTTGAAAGTCGGAGCAACTTATCGTGTGTTGGCATGATTTCCCAGGTATAACGTCATCATCATCGGACGATAACGTTTCCTTCTGAGGATGAATTGCCTTCTTTGGGCTTTCAAGAGTCACGCGCCTCGAAACGCGCCTTTGTGGGCGTGAATTCTCAACGGGCTCCTGAACCTCAATGCGCAAAGTAATGCGCTTGGGTGCCATGATTTCTTTGTCATGTTGAGGGTTGCGGCGACCCTCAGCATGTTGGCTCATTCGGGATTTCTTTATTGGCTCCAAACGTTCCTGAACTGGAGCTTTGCCTCGTTCCTTGGGAAGTGGACCGAGGCGCTCCAACACCGACTTCCTTTTCTGAGACTGTCCTGTGGGGTCTCCCAGAGCAGTTGTAGAAATCATCGGCGGTTTGGATTGACTCGTCGGAAATTGCACTTTCGAAGGCTGCAATTGTTGTTTCTTAGTCTGAATTGCCGCTTCAGACTTCGGTCTCCAAACCTTGCGTGTTGATGGCGGCTTCTTGGCCACCTCTTTCTGCAACCTTCTACGGGCTTCTTCGGTTTGAGCCCGTGCCTGCGCTGATAATGCGCGGCGTTTGCGGATGCGCTCCTCGAGCGTTGAACGATTTCGTTTGACGCGGTCCTATTTGTTCGTCGGCGGCTTGGAGGAGCTACCCTTCATTTGTTGTTGAGGCTGTTTGCCTCCTTTGTTTTTCAGATCCGCGTTATAGCGGACCCCGTCAACGGACTCCATGGCCTTTGCGAATTGTTTCGCAAGGCGTTGACGCTGCCTCTGGCGAGCTCTCTTAGAGAGAGTCACCACGCCTTCAATGGCGGATTTGACCTGCTTAGAGGCCGGTGGAACATCACCCGACGCAACTTTGGCGTCAATCGGGGTGAGGTCGTCGTTGGTAGCTTCAACTTCTTTGTACCAACGAACTTTTCTCCTGGAGGAGAACTTCTGGGACTTCTTGGACTTACGGGGGGAGGTTAATCCAGACGAGGACACGTACTCCTCGTACTTCTGCTGGTCGAACTCATACTCGACCTCCTCCACGACCGGGATCGAGATCCGCGGCTGCGACGCTCCGATCTCGGCAGCGAGATTGGTGGCTCCCACTGTGGTCGCCAGATTATTCGCGGGAAAAATAGTAGCTTTCTTCATTGATGATTCCATTACACACTCAGTAATTGTTTATCGATTACAAAGATCCGGTCTTTTTATAAGATCCGGTTACAAGAAATCAACAAAAAATAAATAAAGGTTACAACTTTCCTTATTTGTCGAACAAATCGCGAGCTCCTGTTTTGCGGTCGCTCGCTTGCGTGGGTTGTTTGCCTGCGTCGGGGGTTTATCCGTTGACCACCGCGCGATCTAGATCAGGGCAGATCTATACGATTGGACGGGTGCTATTTCACGAAGGAAATAACAGCTGGGGGGTACTATTTCACCAAGGAAATAGTAGCCTTTAGTTCTCGGGA
>BQKN01028619.1:0-12064 GCA_022839385.1 Asparagus kiusianus
CCGAACCATTGACGTTGTTCACGTGCGGTTCGTTAGCTTCGTAGCCTATTTAGTTCGTTTCGTCGCTCGAACGTCCGTTGATTTGTCGAATCATCATGCCGAGCTAAGCTAAGGGACCTATAGGAAATTTTACACGCCTACAGATACCCCCTCCAAAATGTTCCAGCCTCATTCTTTTATAGAGGAGTCTGGGATATTTTGGATATGATTGTCCCTTACCCTTTGTAGGTGTAATGGTACCTGGAACGACTTTCGTTCTGTATTCCTTCACTCCTTCAGGCTATTCGGTGCTTTGTCGAATGCTTGTAAAGATTCCGGTGCTGCATTTATTGTCTGACCGTCGTCGGAATTTGAACTTGAAGTCGATTCCCGATTCTTCAATCTTTTAGCTTGTGCTGGTTGGTTTGACGTACAACTAACGCTCGATTGTTGGCGCAGAGTCTTCATTTGCGACGCGTTGTCCGGCGTCGTGTTATTGAGTTATCCTTAAGAATATTTTTAGAAGAATACTCTCCAGGAACTTCTCAATAAAAATAGGGAATAGTTTATACTCATATACCTTATTGGAGTATTCTTTTAGGTTCGAATAATCTGAACCGGCCCAAAAAATATACCAGAAAGGCATTATTTGGGCTCAAAAATCTTTCCAACCCTTCCAAATATGTGAGAGAGGGATTAAATAGGTGAGGAACTGAACCGTAGGTTGATCTGGAGTCATTTCGATGCTTAATTCAGCTCCAATTTGAATTCTGGTTCGAATTCGGTCCAAACTGGTTCGAAATTGGCCCAAACTGGTTCAATCTGACTCATTCTGGCTCAATCTGGTCCACTCTGGCTCATTCTGGCTCAATCTGGTCCACTCTGGCTTGGTCAGGTCCAGCCAGGTTCAATCTGGCTCAATCTGGCCCATTCGGGCTTATTTTGACTCAGTCTGGTCTAATTTGGACTTGGTCTGGTCCAGTCTGGTCTGGTCTGGTTCAACCAGATCTGGTTCAAGGCTATAAAAGAGGGATTTTTCTCTCTTTTTCTTTTCTTTTCTTCCTCTTCTCTAGGGCCGGCCCCCCCCCCTTGTCCTCTTTTTGATTTTTCTCTTCCCTCGAGCGTCTTTTCTCCTCGAAACTTTGATAGTTGTCCTAGATCTAGGCTTCCTTTTGATCTTGGACTGAAAAATCTCTCAAAACTTCCATATTTAGAATTTCTCTCAGACCCCTCGAGCGCGTGCTGAGAGTTTCCAAAAAGGTCTCACTTTTGTTGGATCTCGAGCCTTTCTTCAGGTAAATCTTCCACAATTATGATCTTTTTCATGCTCAATTTTAATTTAGGCATTTGTAGGATCATATGTGAGGGTTGAGGGTGTGATTTGACGCCTCGAGCTTCTCTTTCAGTGGGTAGATCTGATAAAAAAGTGATCTTTTTTCTGGATCTGACCTCTTTTAACTTATTTTGCAGCTTGTCATGTCGCGTGCTTCGAGAGGTCGTTCCCCTGCTATGTCGGCTGATGGCGCGCCTCCCTCCTATGCTGGTGAGCTATTTTTGGCAGTATTTGGAAATTTACAAATTAGCCCTTTTTCTCTTAAAAATTTGTAAATTGATCCTTTTTACCCCACGTTGTTCTCCTTGGCAAGGCAATCGGGAAGAGCCTTGATTCTCGTTGGTGAGGATCGACGCTTTTGGCATATTTGGGAATTTTGCAAATTAACCCCTCTTTCTTGAAAATTTGCAAATTGATCCATTTTACCCCACGTTGTTCTCCTTGGCGAGGCAATCGGGAAGAGCCTTGATTCTCGTTGGCGAGGATCGAAGCTTCAAAGATATGTTTTGCTTGGTCAAAACCATATCTCAAAATTAAAGGAGGCGATTTGACGCTACATTGCGCTTTATAAGGCAGGGATATGTTGTTGACATACCCTGTGTTGTAATTGCACAATATGGCCAAATCGTCTCACCCTTTATAAGGCAATGACTCTATCTTAACTATTTGTAAGATGAGTTCAATTTCCTTTTATAATCGGGACTAACCAGTGTTTAACTGTTCACTTTGCAGTGGGATACCCTTCTGGATCATTCTCGTCCCACGCAGTCTGCGGGCGTCGTGACGAGTATTACTCGATCTCCGACGATCCTTCTCCTATCTTAGCTACTCCTCAGTTTGCTCCGGGCACGTCGACTGAGGTTGCCCAGGTGGTGAGGGAAGGTAATCATCGAACCATTCGTCAGCTGATCACAGATGCGCCTTTTGTGAAGGATGCCAGCTCTACTCAGCCTCTTCGGAAGAGCGACTTCCTGTTTGGTGATTCCGTCGATGACACAGAAGCCGTATTCATTGACGCTGAGCAGTGGCTCCACAAAACCGGCAGTGGCTTCATATACTTGCCGGAGATTCCTCGGCATCGTTCATTGACTGAGCTCAGGCGTCAGGCTGTGACACGGGAGATGTCGTGGCGCTTGACGGAGGATCATGAGAGCGTCCATTGTGGCTATATCACCCATCAGGCAGCTCCTGGCTCGAGCAGGAGTCACATCACCGGATTACATCCTGGAGTGTTGGGACTAGATGCACCACCACGTAACGAGCTTCTCGCTACTGCTTTGACCTTGAGAAATCGTCTCGCTGCCCTAGGACGGGAGATGCCTGCGACTCGTCACAGGATTTATGGTTGGGTCCACTCTTCGGACAAGTCTTGGTGGAGTCGCATGACGACATACGTTTTGAGCCGATGGGGCGAGGAGTTGTACGCTTGCGGTTTGTATGCAGCCGTTCGTGCCACCATGTATGGCTTGCCTGTCAGTTTGAGATATTTTTGTGCTTTGTTCGAGCTATATAATCCAGACTCGAACACTTTTCTGACCCGGCAGGGGGAGTTGGGCTTGGCTCTTCACGAGATGCACCGGATTTCTGGCTTGCCCATGGGACAGATGTTATACCAGGAGTACTTTCCCTCTAATCGTGAATTGGACCAGTTGAAGGATCGCATGCCTGATCGCTATGAGACTCTATGGGATCTCACTTGTCATTATCACGTTGCTTTGGCACAGTCTGAGCCTTTAGCGAAAAGGACCAAGGCCTCCGTGAGTCTGAAGCAGTTTGCGAACTATTTATTCAAGAACCTGGAGAACAGTTCTGGCGAGGTTATTTGTGAGTTGGCCCCACTTACTCCCTCAGAGGTGAACAGTTTGTTGAAGAAGATTGATGCTCACTCCTATACCACTAGCAGTCCTGAGGGTGGCTTCCCTGCGAAGACCAGATTCAGATCTTTCTTATGGCATGCGACCACTCCGATTCGGCCGATGACTCTTCTTGCCGGTTATCTCGCTATTTGGTTGAAGAAGTGTGTGGTTCCATACCAGTCTGGTGATGCATTGCCTTTAGAGGTGCTCTACCCGGCCGTTCAGCTTGCTTATAAGAAAGAGCTTTCACTTCTTCCGGTGATGGTAGCTGACATTCACCAAGGACTTCGACAGCTTTCCAGTGCCTTCACACGGAAGGAGACCGATTTGCCAGGTCAGATTCCCACTCTTAAGGTGGAGCTTCCGTACGCTTATCTGATGGCTTGGTTCGTCCTCCACCGCTCAGATATGATGTCGGTGCCGAACGCCACAGACCACACTGTTCCCCTGCTATAGTTGCTTGAGAATGGCAGGTGGGAGGGCCGCGGATTTTCTGATGTCAGACAGCAGCTGTAGGTCCACAAGTGTTGGGCATTCTCCACTTGTTTTCCGCAGTTCTCCGGCCGATACGGCGAGTGCTTGATAGATGATGAGAGGCCGAGAGAGTATCGGACTCACTTAGACATTGGCTGCTTCAACTGGTTGGTGAACATCAGGCCTGGCTATCTGACTTTTCGGGTGAGGGATCAGTGCTTCATAGAGCCATATCTACCCTGCCGATTCGCTCGCCAGTTTGGCTATGATCAGCTCTATATCGGGAATCCTCGTCAGCAGGTTCGGACCCATAGTGGTTTGGTAGACGGTCTTCGTGCATGGTTGTGGACCGTGACTGGCTGTACTGGTGCTAAGTTCAGCCTCCCGAGCATTGATCGGCAGTTGAACCTCACTTTCTTGAGCTGCAAGTGGTTACTAGCAGCTAACAAGACTATCCCCGTGAAGCCGATTGCAGAGATAGAGGCTGAGAAGGCTTCTCAGATTGATTCCCTTAGGATTCGGGAGAACGCTCGAGCACAGAGGGCGCGGAACAAGACTCGCCGAATTGATGAAGAGGGCCAGAGGACATTCCCTTTTGATCTTTATTATGATTCGTCATTCCATTTGAAATGATTGACCACAATACTCATAGGATTTTTGGCAAACCCTCAGCCATCAACAGGTTTGGTTAGCCTTTACCGACTACCGTTTGAGTCGGGCTAGCACGCGATTTGTTTAAATCCGCTCGCATGTAACGTTATGCTCAGAGATTGAATTCTCTGAGACTTTGTGCTATGATATCGAATACATAGACTTCGCCATTGTTACGGGAATAGGCTACCCGGCGACACGTGTGAGATGTTGGCTTTAGGATTTTTGGCCAACCCCCAGCCTCTAACGGATTTGATTAGCCTTTACCGACTACCGTTTGAGTCGGGCTAGCGTGTGGATTGTCTAAATCCGTTCCACACGTCACGTTAAGCTAAAAGAGTTAACCCTTTTAGTGCTACGATATTGAATACGTAGACTTCGTCTTTTTTCTGTGAAAAGACTAAACAGCAACGTGTATGAGACGTTGACTTAGGATTTTTGGCAAACCCTCAGCCTTCAACGGATTTGGTGTGCTCTTACCGACTACCGTTTGAGTCGGGCTTACATGCGGATTGTTTTAATCCGTTCCGCATGTAACGTTGCGCTAAAGGAATGAACTCCCTTAGACTTTGTGCTACAACTTTGAATATGTAGGCTTTGCCATTGTTATGGGAATAGGCTACCCAGCAACGTGTATTAGACGTTGGCTTATCCCTACTTAGGCTTCGGGATAAAAGACCCCAGAGTCAGACTCTGGTATCTTTTTCTACGGATAAAGACCAAACCGGCGACGCGTGTTAGGCGTCGACGTATCCTTTCTTAGGATTCAGGATAAAATTCCCCATGCGTATGAGGCATGGATTTCGGTGTTATTAATAACAACCTGCCACAATGTTGAATATGCGGACGGGTGTTCTTTTTAATGGTGAAGAACTAACCGGCCACGCGTGTTAGGCGCAGACTTATCCTTACTTAGGTTTCAGGATAAAATACCCCAGAATCGAACTCTGGTGTCTTTTTCAATCGGAAAAAGACTAAACTGGCAGCGCGTGTTAGGCGCAGACTTATCCCTGCTTAGGTTTCGGGATAAAATACCTAGGATGAATCCTAAATTGGTAAACTTTGGAAAAGGAGTTGGTGTGGGGAAGGAAGAATTTTATATTCTATTCCCCGAACAAGGAAGGAAGAATTTTATATTCTATTCCTTGATTCTGGAAAGGAAGAATTTTATATTCTATTTCCAGTGCAAGAAGGAAACTAGAAGTGGGATCTCCACTCCGAGAATCTGGAAGATACTGACAAACTTTCCTTTTATAGGATTGGTTATCAGATCGAAAGATGAGTTCTTCGTTTATCGAAGAGAAATTTCAACTTCAGTTACAACCATAAAAAGGTTGAACCCAAGAGAAATGGAGTTCTTTCGTTCATCGAAAGGGGACTCCGAACTGAGAGTGAACCTTTTTGGTGGACTCACTGTCAATTGAAATTGATCAGCGAGGGATTTTGGGTTATCCTCTAGAATATTAAGTGTAATATTCTTTAAGGAACTTCCCGATAAATGAGTTGTCCTGAACGTACTAGGGATAGTACTTTTTCAAAAACTTCCCATTTATTGGCATTAATTGCCTGTTACCCTCTAAAGAAATTAAGCGATAAGCGCCGTTCGAATAGACTGTGTCTATTACAAACGGTCCTTCCCACTTAGGTTCGAATTTACCTTTCTTCTTAGAGGTGAGGATTATTGGTCGACGAGCAGCGAGGACCAGATCTCCTTCCTTGAAGCTTCTTTGGCGAACCCTTTTGTCAAAAGCTCTGGATATCCTAGCCTGGTAGAACTCGATGTGTTGTTGAGCTTCCAAGCGCTTTTCGTCCAGCCTTTCGAGTTCCTCAAGACGTTTTTGATGATGTTCTTCGGTCGTCATCTCCGTTGCGAGAGCGATCCGAAGGGAGGGGATTTGAATCTCCAACGGTAGCACAGCTTCGCATCCGTAGACCAACGAATATGGAGTAGCTCCCGTAGGTGTGCGTATGGTAGTACGATAAGCCCAGAGCGCTTCGCCGAGTTTATCGTCCCAATCCCGTTTGTTGGTTTTCACAAGTTTTGATAAGATCTTGATGATCGTCTTGTTGAAAGCCTCAGCTAATCCGTTAGCGGCAGGGTAATAAGGTGTTGACGAAACATCTTGGATCTTGAACTTGTCACAGAACCGGATGAAGGCGTTGCTTATGAATTGCAGACCGTTGTCATGAATGATCCGCCTCGGTACGCCATGTCGGTATATGACGTGATGCTTGATGAAGTTGATGACGTTGTTCGTCTTTACTTCTTTAAGCGGAATGGCTTCAGCCCACTTTGAAAAGTAGTCGGTGATAGCGAGGATGAATCGATCACCTTTTACTGAAGGAGGAAAGATAGGACCGACAATGTCCATACCCCATGTCTCGAATGGCCAAGACGTGGTTGATGTGTGTAATCGCTCCGGTGGTTGGTGCATATAATTCGCATGCACCTGGCAAGCGTGACATTCTCGAGCGTACTCAATCGCGTCACGAACCATTGTTGGCCAGAAATATCCCATTTTTCTGATTCGATCATACAGCTTAGGACCAGGCTGATGCGCACCGCATTTTCCTTCATGTGCTTCCTTGAGAACTTCTTTTGCTTCTTCATTCGAAAGGCATCGGAGAAGCAAGTCATCGTACCCCCGGCGATACAGTGTACGGGTCTCGGTATTGTAAAAGAACCATGGTGCTCTTCGGCGGATAGATTCTTTTTCCTTTACATCCTCCGGTAAAATGCCGTATTGGACGTAGTCAATAATGGGAAAGCGCCAATCTCGGGACTCGGACCCGATTTGGGTTGAGTTCACCTCTTTGGCGTTTACGTTTCTATCTTCCTCCTCTTCAATATCCATATCGTATATGGGTACGCAGAGTTGGTGTGATCTTACTGTGACTAGCAGTTTAGTTTCGGGCGGTTGCGCGAGTGATACTGCTAGTGCTGCCAGTGCATCTGCATAAGCGTTCTGAAGACGCGGGATGTATTCAATGTAAAATTCTTAAAAGAACCTGCCACTCTGACGGCCTCTTGGTGGTATGGAATCAGGTCTGGGTTCCTGACTTCATACTCCCCACGAACTTGGTTGACAATTAGTTGAGAATCCCCAAAGGCTTTGAGATATTCGACCCCCAGCTCCTTGGCGAAACTGAGTCCTATGAGGAGTGCGTTATACTCGGCTACGTTGTTAGAGCATGGACTCGTCAGCGAATAAGCTCGAGGCATCACGTGCTTCCCTGGGGAAACTAAGACAACTCCGACTCCAGAAGTGACCTTAGGGCATCCCGGGGTTACTGCTTTATTGACTGCTCTCGAGGCACCATCAAAATATAACTGCCATACTTGTTGGTGTGACGTGGTATTAACCTCGTGGGTTTCATCTGGCAAGTCATCGTATACTTCAACCGTATCTGTTGTCGGGCTTGCCGCCAAAAGATCACAAATCGCCTGTCCTTTGACCGACTTCTGCTGTTTGAAGTGTAGATCATACTGGGACAAGAGAAGGGCCCACTTTGCTAACCGCCAATTCATCGAACCTGGTTGAGTCATGAATACTCGTACCGGATTAACATTGGCAATGACATAAATCGTCTGGCCAACTAAGTAATGTCGCATCTTCTGCACCGCAAACACCAATGCAAGACATTCTTTCTCGATCATCGGGTATCGAGATTCGGCGCCTATCAAGGTCCGACTTAGATAATAGACTGCCTGTTCGTGACCATTATCATCGTCTTGTGCTAATAAAGCACTTATCGAATGGTTCATCGCCTTGATATAAATCAAGAACGGTTTACCTGATTTTGGTGCAACAAGAACAGGTGGATTCATCAGATATGCCTTGATATTTTCGAATGCCTTCTGGCAAGCATCATCCCAAATAAACGATACACCTTTCTTGTTTAGCTTCGAAAATGGTTGGCACTTCCCAGAAAGATTTGAAATGAATCTCCGGATATACGCCAGACGCCCTTGCAATCCTCTGAGTTCCCTTAGATTCTTCGGGGGTTGCAATTCATTTATCGCCTTTACCTTGTCTGGGTCGATATGTATACCCTTGGTGGTAACGACGAATCCAAGGAATTTTCCGCTGGACATTCCGAGGAAGGATTTTGTGGGATTCATATTTAATTGATGACTCCGCATGAGATCAAACATTGTTCTCAAGTCCTTGATGTGATCTTCTTTGCTGCGGCTTTTCACCACTAAATCATCAACGTAGCATTCAACTGTTTTCCTGAGGTGTTTCTGGAAAATCTTAGTCATTGCTCGTTGATACGTGGCACCTGCATTCTTTAGACCAAACGGCATCACCGTGTAGCAGAAGATACCGAGAGGCGTTCTGAATGCCGTGTGCTTTTTGTCATCCGGGTGCATTTTGATTTGATTATACCCCGAAAAGCCGTCCATGAAGGACATTCTTTCGAATCCACATGTATTGTCAATAATGACATCTGTGATCGGGAGGGGAAAATCATCTTTTGGACATGCTTCGTTCAGATTCCTGAAATCGATGCAAATCCTGATCTTGCCATTCTTCTTCATGACTGGAACGATATTGGCTAACCAGTCTGGATGTTGTTCTTCCCGGATAAATCCTGAGTCGATCAACTTTTTAACTTCAGCCTCGATGGCTTCCATGATCTGCGAACGAAACCGTCTTTGTTGTTGCTTGACAGGTTTAGCATCCGGCTTGATGTCGAGGCGGTGCATCGCCACATTGGGATCGAGCCCTGGCATGTCTTCGTAGTTCCAGGCGAAGACGTCGATGTACTCTCTGATCAAGGCAATTAATTCCTCCTTTTCATCTGATGGAAGACTGCCACTGATAAATATGGGCTTTGGATTGGCTTCATCACCCATATTGATTTGGACTACCTCGTCTTCGGTAGGTGGCTCTCTCTGTTCGAACCTATCACCATATTGCATGTTCAGGTGATGAACCCATGGGTCCTCCCATGTTTGCATTTGATCGTCATCCTCCATTGTAGATGGATCAGCCGTAGTCATGTTCGACATTAAGGCCTTGAACATTTCTCCCAAACTTGTGTCGGAATCTTCAGCTGACGAATCTAGCAAGTACCGATCCTTGGCTTTGTTAGCAATTTGATCTATGATTTGCCAGCCACATTCGTCATCTGACAAGACGTAGCCTAAGCCCCTCTTGTGACGATAATAGCCCTCCGGTTTACCCTTTGGTACATATGCCGCTTTGACTGGGACACGGGAACCTCGATCGAAGTATAGACCTTCTCCGAGTGTGAAATCATATCCTTGTCTTTCCATGAGCTTGCGCGCTTCTGGACTGTACTTAGATAAATGTAAACCAGATTTGTCACCATCTTCATCCTCTCTTAGGAAATGATCTGGCACCGGAAGACTTTCTCCTTTACCGAAGATCACTTCTTTTTGTCCCCCTATTTTAGCGGGAATAATCTGAGTTGTTCCGAAAGAGTGTTGGAGACGCTTCTTCGTTACATACGACGATCGGAGCGGCATACATAATTCAGGATTATCGTACAATCCCTTTATCACATCATCAAAAGACAAGGAGTACTCTAAACCATTATTTATTTCAGGTTCGGCAAGTTGCCAGTTACAACCGCCATCTGACGACTGTTCGTCGTCGAGATTGATTACAAAGGGTATAATGTCATTAAAAACAAAACCACCATTGTAATCGAATCCGGCTTCGGAATCAGCTTCTTCTCCGCTGTCCGTGCCTTGGATCGATGGTTCCGTGTCGGATTCATTACCATAAAGGAGAGAATCTGTGAAGTAGTTCTCGTACCCTTTGAATGGTTGCTTATCCGTGACCACCGTCCTAACTCTTCCATCAGTGTCGACATATTTCAAACACTGATGTAGAGTGGAGGGAACTATAACATTACTATGGATCCAAGGCCGACCCAATAGTAAGTTATAGGATGTCTCAGCATCAATCACGTAGCACGTGACCTCCGTCTTTAAATCGCCCATTTGGCACTTTATCCGGATTTTACCCAAAGGTCTCGACCCGCTGGTGTTAAATCTGTATATGACTGTGCCTGTAGACGCCAACTTGCTGATTGGAATGCCAAGGCTGTGCATCAGTCGAAGTGGCATAATACTCACAGCGGAACCCGGATCTACTTGGATTCGGTTGACTTCGCTGGAGCCAATGTACCCGACGAAGTACAGGGGCCGATCATGGTTCGAATTCTTCGTCTGCATGTCCTCTTTGGTGAAGGTGATGCAGGGAATGTTCTTGGCTACCACATTACATTGTTGGGCTGACAATTCCAGTTCCTCGGGTGCTGGTTTGACTCGAGTAAGGAACACCTCTGAATCAGCCAGGGCTTCTTGCAAGGCCTCTCTAGTTTCCTTAGATAGCCGCAGCAATTCATAAAGTGTTATCCTTGCTGGAATGTTGGCTAGCTGAGCCATGATGTCGAAGACACGCGGATTTTTTGAACTTCCCGGTTTATCTCCTCCAATCGGACGACTGAAGCGAGACTGCTTCGGGTTCTGAACCTCTTGGGATCCTTTGTCTTTCTGTTTGTCTGCCGGCTGTCGTCGAACATCTTCAGCCGGTTTGGGAATTGGGATCACCCCTATCTCTGTGAGAGTCTTGGCTGGTCCCTGTTTTGTCACCCCTAGCTTAGCTGCTTGTTCATTATGTGACGGATAGTTGAAATGGTATTGGTTCCCGCTTCTGGTGGTGAAGACTTCTTGTTCATCTTCAGAAAGTGGGAAAGTTGGGATTCCTTCGTCGTCTTTCCCTGGGATGGCGGAAACTCCGTAGCAAGACTTTCCTTTCCCTTTAGATTTCTTCGTGGATGACGATCCGGCCCATTGTTCATCTTCAATCAGGTCGGGGTGAACCCAAAGGATTTTGCCATTTGGAGCCGTGTGTGGCACTAGTCCCTTTTGGCGCTGTCCGTGCGGGTCGTCATTCACCGTCTTCATCCCGACTTTGGTGACGCGCTTCGGCTCAAACCAAGCTGTAGGCACTGATCCAAAGCTGATTGACACCGCATTTGCTCCCACATTCTTGGCCGGTTTCGGAGTTATAACCCCTACATCGATCAACGCCTGGATCTTGTCCTTGAGGTGATAGCAGGACTTCGTAGGGTGGTGGACCGCTCTGTGATACGCGCAGTACCTTGGGTCCGTCACTTTAGTGGCCCCTTCATGATCCACGATCGTCGGCAACTGGATTTTGTTGTTCTCCAACAAGTACTTGAAGATGCCGGGAACTTCGTCATCTTTGAAGGAGTAGACTTTGGGAAACCTCGGCTCCGAAGACTTTTGCTTCTGAGACCGCTGCTGCCAATGTGGCTGCGATTGCTGTGGAGCTCGTTGCTGCTGCTGCTGCTGTTGCTGAGGTTGCAATTGAAAGGTTTGGTTAGCATCAACAGCATTAACCTGAGCTTTACCTTTTCCCTTCTGATTGAAGTTCTGCTTCGGAGGATTTGTAGCTGGTTGGCCTCTCTCCGCCTTCTTCCTCCTGAGGAACCGCTCAGCTTGCTCGCCTCGGACCTTTAAGTCCTTCCATGTCTTGGATGGAGCTGTGCCCATTGCTTCCAAAACATCCAGCGAGAGGTTGTTGTGGCAGGTCTGAAGAATGAACTCCTCGCTGATCGGGTCCCGGCAATTCATCGCCTTATTCCGGAACCTTTTGACGAAGACTTCGACTAATTCTCCGTCCTTCTGCTTCTCATCGAGCAATGTCCCGATAGAGATTTCAGTGTCGTCGTCGAAGAAATTCGCAAGGAATTCGGTCTCCATATC
>BQKN01028657.1:0-14658 GCA_022839385.1 Asparagus kiusianus
GTTTCATGTCTTTTTTCCTTAATGTTCTGGTTGTGTATCTCATTTATACTTGGTATACTAAAAAGAGTAAGTGAGGTCCCATTATTAAATGCAATGTTTCGATACTCCGGCTCAAAAAAAGGAAAAGGGGGAAAAAGAACAAAAAAACATGGAATCAAACGCCTCTAGTGATTTAGAAAATTAAGTGGGTAAAGTTGATTTTCCCCCCTTTCTCAATTTTTTGTGTCTCGATCTTGCTTTTAATTGGGCAATGTACATCGTTAAGTTGCTGTCGTTTGAGGATCGAACAATTGAACCAGTGACCTTATCCAGTAAATGGTTTTGCTTTTGAGAATTTAGCCATGTAGATGGTTTGATACAATATACGTATCTTAAGAGATTATTTTTCTTGTTGAAATGCTTGAATGGGGTTCGCTTGCTTAGTCGTTCGATACTTTTAGACAAATACTTAAAATTTGACTTGTAAATAGTATTTGAAAAATTCCTGAAGGACACAAAATATGGGACCAATAAGAGGGACAAGTGAGATGTCCCCCTCCTATTGGATAATGAGTTGGCCATCATTTTTGCCATCATTAATGATGGCCAACTCATTATCCAATAGAAGGGCCAGCTAATTAATGAAGTGTGCCCATTTAAGCGTCAGTTTGTGGTTTTTTGCTGATTCAAATGTTGAACTTACCATGAGGTCCTTATGAAAATTTTGTTATGAACATGTGATATATTGTGTTTATAAATAAATTTTAGGTGTTGGACGCTCTGGTATCCATGTATCCTTAGGGTATGCATATTATCCATATAAGGCTCACATACTTGATAATGAAATCTGGTTTTAATGCCTGTCTGTTTTATATCTTGTTTTAATTTGCAGAAATTTAGATATTCAAATAATATCTAAGTTTCCTGCTTCCTGATTTTTTTTTTTTAATTCATGAAGTGTTTTTTTTTAATCCCCTGTTTCCTTCGCGGCTAATGATAATAGTGGGCAGTAAAGTCAAATACTAGATTTCAAATAATAGATTTGAACCCAATATTTGAAATCCTCACTTAATGATGGTATCCAAACAATCAATTTGCAAAATCCATGACTAATCTTAGATTCAAAACCCATCGATTCCAAAACTACACCTTAAATTCAAATCTCGTTTCCCAAACACACCCAAGAAAATTTACATTAAAATTCTTCCCCTCGAACTTTGATACATGCTGCAATTATATTTATAATCTATTCTTATTAAATTGATCTGGTAATATTTGAAAAATCTCAAATAAGGGAGGTACACAGCTTTTTTGTACACAAGCTCTAATGGCACAAAACGAATAACAGAAAAAATAACAGCTTGCTTAAATATACACCTTAACCTAATTTTTACCTTTAAAATTGAATTCTCTCTTAAAGAGTATAATCTAACTCCAGGGCTCTGTAAGGATATAACTCTATTAGTCAATAGGCAAAATGATTGTGTTAGCTGTAAATCAGCATCTGCGTTCTCATAAAATTCATTAAATTGTAGAATCATGCGTTAAACTCAATTTTTAGAAGACTTCAAACTACAATATATGACATTCGATCAAACAAATACCATTTAGAGTGTGTTTAGTTAGAGAGCAGGTAAAGGTTTTGCCACAGGAACTCAAAATATGAGACTAACAAGGAGGACATGTGTTAATGATGATTAGCTGATTATGCAATAAGAGGAGGACACGTCACATGTCTCCCCTATTGGTCCCATATTTTGGGTCCTTTGAGAATTTTTCGCAATCAAATTACACAAGAAGCCAAGGGCCCGTTTGGTTCGCTGTTTTGAACCGTGGAAATGTTTTTCTCCTCCTGACACCCGCTCCACATCGACAAAACCCATTCTAGGGTTTTCATTTCCCAGCTTTGGTTCGCTTCTCCCCCTCGTCCCTCCAGCCGCGGAAATCCCCTCCACATCGGACTTTTTTCTTCGCCCTATTTCCTTCGAAAATCGCCCCCGATCTGTACTATTGTCAGATCTCGGGGTTTTGGAGGGAATCGCAGTTGAGGGCTAGGGTCACCTCCTCTTTTCCTCGCTTTTTCACTCTTCGCGCCTTGGCTTCTCTTCGTGGCTTGCGGGAGTTCTATACTGTTGATTTTGTGCTTGATTTCCATAGAAGAAGGCCCTAGTTCCTATTTGTTGGTGTTTTTGCTGTTTTGCTAAAAAATCAGCGCCTTTATTGGGAAAAATTTGGGGTTTTTTGCCGACTTTGATCTTCCTGGAAACTGATTTCAGACCTAAGGTATGATTCTCAACTCAGAATTGATTTGTTGAAAATTTTGTATGATTTGCATTATTAGGATGAAATTTTGCATTTTCTATAGTTATCTAGAATTAACAGAAATTTATCTGAAAATATAATTGTAATTAACTAAAAATATTATTGTAATTAACTAAAAAGTATATTAATTAGTATAAATATAATTGAAAAGAGAACAGAAATGAACTGATAATTATCTTAAATGGTCGTAAAAGAAACTAAAAATATTGATGAAAATATTAACTGAAAATTAACTTTAGATCTTGTTATGTGTCATTTAAGTTTTGATTATTGACATTGCATATGAATGCTTGATAGGTATATTAATTATTTCAATTTGATTTTTGCATCGTAGATGGATGGTGATGGGGATTGTACCAATGAACAAAGTGTTGTTAATGTGGTTCAAGGTGCTGCACTATCCGTTCTTGTTATAATAATTACATGTAGACTGTATAAAAATCATAACAGATAGCTGATCCCCATCAAACACCGATGACAGAAGTTATAATTTGACGACTTCCAGAAGGCTACAATTTGAAGACTTTCACGTAGAAGGTTACAATCTGACGATCTTCACAACAACTAATGAAAGCTCTAATTCAACAGCCTTCACAATCAACATCGGGAGTTACCATCTGATAACTCTTATATTTTCAAGGAGCCAAGACAAAGGTTACAAGGTGACGATCTTTGTAACGCTCTAGCAAAAGATACTATAAATCGACGGTCTCTTCAAACCAAAACGCAGATATCTCTCAAACTGTAAGGAATTTGGCAAAACTGACGAAGCAAACCAAACTTGATGGGGTTGGTTTGGTCGGCTCCGTCTCGTCGAGATAGCTGATTTTCATATATAATTCGTCCAATTCCGACTTACGGTTTGAAAGTTATGACCTGTTCTTCGCAGCAAGTTATGTTCTGAAGTCCGTCTGCAAGACTGGACTTTGTCTGAACATTGGACTTAGGCTGAAGTTCGTCGAGCCCGCCAGAGACTCACCTCTGCATCCAAGATTCAAAACGCAGAGGTCATGCCCGCGTTCTAAACTCAAAACGCAGAGGTCGTGAACGCATTTGAGACTCAAAAATGCAGAGGTCGTGGCTGCGTTCCAAACTCAAAACGCAGAGGTCATGGCTGCGTTCCAAACTCAAAACGCAGAGGCTGTGACTGCGTTCCAAACTCAAAACGCAGAGGCCGTGGCTGCGTTCCAAACTCAAAACGCAGAGTTTGTGGACTTAAAACGCAGAGTTCAACTCTGTGTCCCAGGTCCAAAAACGCACAGTTCATGCGGAGCCCAACTCTGCGTCCAACGATAAAAACGCACAGTTCATGCAGAACCCAACTCTGCGTTCCAGGTCCAAAACACAGAGTTCATCTCTGCGCAACGCGACCTGTGCGTTTTCAGCCTAAAACATGCCCAACTCTGCGTTTCAGGTCTAAAACGCAGAGTTCGGGCCCAGAACGCTGTTTTCAGCGTTTGACTCGTTCAAGCACGATTTGAACGGTTCCAGAACTGTTTTCTCCCCACGATTTGAGGGGATCAATACCCTATCATGGAGAGATTTATGGGGGGCAGTTACACGCTATTAAACCCTCATTAAGGAGAGATTTAAGAGGGCAGTTACACCCCTAAATCCCCTATAAATAGTGGAAAACTCAATTGAGTTCAGGGGGAATGGGAGGAGGCTCGGGTTGATCTTGCGATCGGCTTTTACATCAAAAACAGTTCGCAAAAGGAGAGATCGGCTACCTCTTGAGCAGATCATCTTCGGATCTTGGAGATTTCTCGGATCTGAAGATCAGAAAAGGGGGGTCTTCGCCCAATCTCTGGAGCATTCCTTGGAGCTTTCATCTTTGGCTTATTAACCAAACTTTCGGTTTAAATCAACTCTTTCATAGAGTTTCAAACTCGATCTGAGTTATCAACTCATCAAGAGTCTAAAACTTGCTTTACAAGTTTTCTACAACGTCAAATCGTGAGGAGAAAATCACGTTCCAGTGAATCAAGACGTTCGGATCGTCAACGAAAAGCAAACTCGACGCGAGCATTCGAGGGAGGCATCTCATCACCACCGTGAAGAACCCAGTTTTAAACAAAGGGGAGAATCCAGATCATTCTCTTCTCTTTTGTAATCAAAAAATCCAATTGTAATCGAGATTGAGAGAATACAAATCAAATTTCTTTCATTGTCTTTTTACTACAAATTTTCCACAAACATTACATTCATAAGGAGAATGCAAGCTAGACGTAAATCAATACGTAGTGGTCCAAGTGAGGAAAAAAAAGACAAGAGAGGACTAGAATTGAACATATAGAGCATATTTATAATGGTTTTAGTGATAGTTGTGTGAATTATATTAGAATACGGAGTGGTGCTTTTGTTAAACTAGCAAGTATAATGAGGAACAATAGGCTTCTAAAAGACTCAAGGAATATAACAGTGGAAGAACAACTTATCATGACATTGAATATTTTGGGTCATAAATCTAAAAATCGCATTGTGAGATCTCATTTCATAAGACCGGGGGAGACAGTCAGTAGATATTTCAACAAGGTTTTACAAGTAATTATTTGTTTGCGTGGACGCTACATGAGACAAGCCATCAATGATACTCCCCAAGAGATCGTTAACAACCAGCTATACTATCCTTATTTTAAGGTATATCTACATTTTAACCACAGTTACATGTATAACAATGAAAATAAATGAAAACTTAGTAATGTGATACACGTATTATAGGATTGGATTGGTATGATAGATGAGACTCATGTTGATGCAATGCTTCCGATTAATCTTGTTGCACGATTTCGAGGCCGCAAAGGTGTTACACAGAACGTGTTTGCAGCTTGCACCCCAAACAAATTGTTCACATATGTCTTAGTAGGTTGGGAGGGGTCTACAAATGATTTTAGGATTCTCCAGGATGCATTATCTAGACCACAACCACATGGATTGAAAGTCTATGATGGTAATTATATAAAAATTTAACTTATACTATTTTAAATTTAATATGTAAAATTGACTTCTTTAACAATTATTTTAATAAAATTGTAGGCAAATACTATCTGTGTGATGCTGGGTACCCCACCATGTCAGGTTTCATATCTCCATACCGTGGTGTTCGATATCATTTGAAAGAACATTCGGGTAAAACACCTAAGAATAGAAGGGAATTATTCAATTTAAGACATTCTTCTTTGAGGTCTAAGATTGAATCTGCATTTGGCACATTGAAGAATCGTTTTAAGATTTTATGTGCTAAGCCACATTATCCATTTCCTACACAAGTAGATATCGTATTGGCATGCATGATACTTCATAATTTCATCGCAACTGTTGATCCAAGCGATGAACTACTCAGTGAGTCCGAAATTGATGAAGATATTGATGGTGAGGTGACAAATGAGAATGACAATAATTTAGTTAATTTTACTCAGACTCAAACCCAAAGAGAACAAACCGAATCAAGAAATGAGTGGAAGACTCTTAGAGATAACATTGCTTGGGCGATGTGGGTGGACTACTGTGATACGTATAATCATGGTGTAACTACTGAGACTTAATTCTCATATTTGTTGTACTATTTATGCTCATGTATGTAGTGACAACAATTTGGTTTGTCCACTTTTTAGATTTTGCTTTTCATTCATGTATTCATGTTCTTATATTTTGCTTTGCAATATCTTTCATGTACTCAATTTGTTCTTATTGACTTAATTAGTGATGGCTGATAATACATCATTGAACGGGAAAGATAGTCATAAAGGCAAGGGTGTAGCGTCATCTCAGCCTCCACCCTCTCAACCCCCTCAGTCATTGCATCAAGGCGATAGTGGGTATTTTCCTTTTCAGCAGTCATACTTTGGGCAACCACCTCATGCATTTCCCAACATGCCATTCCATTATGGCAGTTACTTCTCGATGCACCCTCATTTTGGGTCATACACGAGCATGCTAAGTTCTTCTACTTTGCCTACACAATTCCATAGTCCTAATTTTAGTGGGGTGTAACTTTCTCCCACTAGTGGTTATGACTCAACTCCCGAATCAGGTTCCAAATGGGTGCTCATAGAAGGAGGGGAGGAAACATCACCAAATCCAAAGAAGAGGAGGGAAAACACCTCAACAAATAAAAAAAATAGTGAGACTGGCGGCATTCAAGGTAACAAACATATGTTTTGGGATTCCCGTTACGATGATGAGCTCATTCCATTTCTTGCCGACATGGTAAGAAAGAGTTACAAACCCAACAAAAGCTTTAAGAGAACCGTTTTTCATATGGCTTCCCAACATATTAATGAGAAGTTTAACACATTATTCAAGTGGGAAAATGTCATGAACCGCATCAAAACTTTGCGTACAAGATTCCGTGATATGGAAACTTATATTTGAATGAGCATGAAGCAAGACTATTTATGGGCATATCACCGGTTGGTCAAAAAGAGATGATTGCTACCTTTCTCTGTTTTCAGCAAAAGTTGGGATTGTTGTTGAATTCATTGTCTCTTTTTTTTATTACAATAAAATTCACAGAAATAGTCTTTTTATAAGACCTCTTTACAACAAAACAAGAAATTACAACTTCTGAGAAAATAACACAATAGCTGTTTATCGACTATTGTTTTTGTGGGACTTTACCTGTGCCGTGAGTGCTTTGGCTCGTTGACCACCGATTCACAGATCGTGAGGGGGGTTTATGATTCTTCCTTCGTTATCGAAGTGAGAATTGAAAACGATATCTTATCGAAGTAAGATAGTCGTTCTTCTTGAACTCAAGTCGAGGCTCGAATGTCAAGGAATCACACAAAACACTGAAATCTCTGCTCTCTCTGCTCTGGAATGCTCTAACAAATGCTCGATCCTCGTCAGAAGTGACCCTAGGGGGGTATTTATAGCCTCTGGGTCTGCAACTGTCAAAACTCAACAAGACAGAAAATTAGTACAGCGCGACAGTGTTTTACTGTCTCGCTAGTCGAGACAGCATTTGCTGTCGCGCCCAGCGAGACAGTAAATTTACTGTCTCGTCCAGCGAGACAGTAAAATGCTGTCGCGCAAAATGAATATTCTTGGTAGTTTTGCTGTAACTGCCTCCCCACGTTTCAAACTCCGTTATTTTGGCAGTTATTCACGTGATTTTCGCCCACGTTGTTTCCCACGTCCCCTGGTAGTTAATGGACACGTGTAGGGCAGTTATTGGGGTGGTTATTTGACCATTTCAACGTTATAGTTAGCAAATTTACTGTCTTGCTGGCGAGACAGCAAAGACTGTCTCGCTGGCGAGACAGCAAAGACTGAGTTTTGGGTGATTTTCCCAGTTTTGAGTGATTTTTTATGTTTTGGATATCTATTAGCATTTTTTGACGCCTACAGATACCCCCTCCAAAGTATTCCAGACGTATTCTTTTATAGAAGAGTCTGGGATGCTTTGGATAAGATAGGTTTTACTTACGATCCCTTCAATGCTTGGTTGAGTAGATCGTGTAGCAGGATTTGCAAATGGTTTCAACCCTTGACCTCTTCTGTATTTAGTCTATTCAGTTCTTTGTAGAATAGCTAATGTTCTTCCGGCGTCGCGTTTATCGCTTGACCGTTGTCGAGATCTTGAATCGAAGCTGGTATTCGTTCTTGTAGGTTCAGCTTTTGTCATTGAATTGACATGTTCACTGAGAGTTCAACAGGTTATCCTTAAGAACATTCAGATCAATATTCTCCAGGAACTTCCTATTGGGTGTGGGAAACAGTTTAGACTCGTGTACCCATTGGAGTATCCATCTGTATCGCATTTGATTTTTGCTCAAGAAAATATCTGTCGTTTCATGCTGTGAGACCGTGTTTATGGTCTCTGTGGAAAAAAGTGTTTGCTGCCTCGTGACGCGAAACAACTCTACGGTATTTTGCCGTCTCGCTCGGCGAGACAGCATTTGCTGTCGCGCTCGGCGAGACAGCATTTGCTGTCGCGCTGAGCGAGACAGAGAGTATAAAATTGGGACTTAGGTTTTTTTTTAGGGTTTTCTGGGCGATTTTCTGGGCGATTTCTTGGGTGATTTTCCGGCGATTTTCGACCAGTTTTCTTCCCTCTCTTCTCCTCTTTATTGCCGATTTGTGTGGTGCTTCGGTTTGGTGAGATTTGCTTCAGATTTCAAAGGTATATTTTCCCCTTTTCTTTCAGATTTTGAACTTTCTGCGAACGTGGCTTCACATGCACTGTTTCTGACACATTTTGGTCGATTTCTCATTCAAATACTGACTTTTCTTGTTGGATTTTCACTGTAGATCATATAATCATCATGTCTCCACGTAAATCCCGAGGTTCCCGAAGCCGTTCGACTGCTCAGTCTCCTGAGGAGGCTGTCCCTGTTGCCGCTTCGCATGGGGGTATATCTCTTTCATCTTTTCACAACTTTAAATACTGCATTCCGTTAATTCTATATATATATCATTGTTTGTATGCAGATCCTCGATTGTATCCTTTGAGATGCTTTCGAGAAGAGCCGGCATCCTCCTTTGAGGGGATCGACGCTTAAAAGTGCTCGTTTTGCATAGACAAAACACACTTCAGAACATGCAGGGGCGATTTCATATCATCCCACATGTGTTAAAAGGTTTTGATATGCTGTTATAATGCTCGTGCATAGTAACGCATATCTCTTTTATACATGTGATTGATGGAAAATCGTCACACTTGTTATGAGATAGCGATTATATCTTATAGAGTAAGATATACCGCTTCTTCTGTAATTTTAGGAATATTCTTACACCCTTTATATGTATGTTTTCTTAATCAGTCCACTTTCCTCCTACTGCTATTCCTGCTGATGCTGTCACGGGTCGGAGTAACATTACTCACTCTCTTTATGAGGGATTACCCTTAATAGAGTCTGCTCCCCAATTTAAATCAGATTATAGTGAAGGGGCTCGAGAATTGATTCAGCGAGGTAGTCGCCGTATTCTGCGACGAATAATCACGGACACTCCTTTGATTTCAGAATGAGATGATAACAAGTACATAAGGAAGCCGGATTTTTTGTTTGGTGACTCTATGAAAGATCCGGAGGTCGCATTCTGCAAGCCCGCACAATGGTTACATCAAAGTGGGTCGTCATTCTTATATTTACCTTTGATTCCTCGGGATCACTCACTGTTGAAATTCAGGAATTTGTCAGTTAACCGCGAGATGTTCTGGAGATTGACCGAAAACCACGAAAGCATTCATTGTGGTTTTATAGGGAAGGAAGCCACCCCAGGTTCAAGTGAGAGAGCTTCGATACGAGGGCTTCATCCAGGTGTCTTAGGACAAGACAACATCCCTCAGAATGAAAAGACAGTGCAAGCCAATACCGTGAAGAACCGGTTAGCAGCAGCGGGCAAAATATTACCCCGAGAGAGTTTCAGATGTTATGGATGGGTACATTATTTCGGAGAGAAATGGTGGTGGACCAGAATGACCCGTTATGCGTTGAAACGTTGGGAGCGAGAGTTAAACGATTTGGGGTTGGCGATCCCGATTCGTGCTACCATGAGTGGTCTGCAGATTAGTGTGGGTCATTTTCTCTGTTTGTTCGAGATTTACAACCCGGACACTAATACATTCTTTACCCAGAACGGGGAGCTCGGACTACCACTGCATGAAATGATGCAGGTGTCTGGTTTACCAATGAGCGACGTCCCATATCAAGAGTTCTTCCCGACTACCAATCAACTGAACCAGATAAAGGATCGGTCGTCTGTGACTCATGACGTTCTATGGGAATTGACTTGCTATTATCACATAGCTACAGCTGAGATGGACACTAAAGCCAGAAGGAAGTCTCCTCAAGTCAGCTTAAAACAATTCGCCGATTATCTATTCAAGAACCTGGAAGACCGCTCGAGAGATGTATGCGAATTGTCTCCTATGAGCACAGATGAAATCAATCGGCTGTTAGAGAAAACGAATGCCCAGACTTACACCTCTCATTCAGAAGATGGGTTTCCGCATGGGACAAAATTCCGTTCTTATCTGTGGCAGGCCAGTGTTCCGATTAGCTCTAATGCTCTGCTGGCTGGTTTTCTAGCCTTGTGGCTAAAGAGGTGCGTAGTTCCCCACCAGTCTTCTGATGTGATGCCGATGGAAGTATTATATCCAGCCGTTCAGATAGCTACAGGTCGTAAATTATCCTTGCTTCCTGCTATGGTGGCTGCCATTCATAGTGGATTACGACAGTTGATCACTGTGTTTACTCTGGAGAAGAAGAAACCCTCCGCCAGCTTATCAGTTCCGAAGCTGGAATTGCCTTATACCTATTTAATGGCCTGGTTAGTACTTCACCGACCAGACTTAATGGAGGCTCCTAAGGCGATAAATCCTCATCTTCCTCTGTTACAGAATCTTGAGGCTTGCAAGTGGATTAAACATCGAGAGCCAGATATAACCAGGCAGTTCAAAATCCATAAGTGTTGGGAATTCTTCCCCTGCTTCCCTTGGTTCTCTGGCACCTACAATACCACTTTATCGGATACCGAAGATCCAAGACAGAATCGCACTATTTTGGATGTTGGATGCTTCAGATGGTTGATGAATATTCGACCCGGTTACTTGTTATTTCGGGTAAGAGACATTTGTCTTATCGAACCATATCTCCCATGTCGATTTGCTCGTCAATTCGGCTACGACCAGATATATGTCGGCAACCCGAATCGTCACTTAAGCTTCCGAGGAGGACTCATTGATGGCGCGAGAGCCTGGTTTTGGAGTATTACCGGCTGTACGGGCGCTGAGTTCGATCTTCCTTTAGAATCGCCGCCTCTACGGATGACCTTCTTGTATTGCAAGTGGCTGATGGCCGCCAATACTGTCACCCCATACCGAAGCATGCCGGAACCAGAAGAAGAGATAGTCCCGCGGCGCTCAAGCAGAACGACACGTGAAGTTAGGATTTCATCTCAAAAGAAAGAGGCCGCCGAATCGTCGAGGAAGGGAAAAGAACCGGCTCACTCGGCTGGTAGTGAAGAAGAATTCGACTCCGAGAAGACGGAGACTTCCGAGGAGGCGGGTGAGACTGGCTCAAGTTCTGACGAAAGAGCTGGTCTCCCCGATTCTTTCTTCGAGAGAGGACTTGTGCGTCCACCTGCTGTGCCTGCTCAACCACCAGATGCTCAGAGAAAAAGAAAAGAAAGAGTCGTTATGACTTACCCGAACAAGATGACAGTGGAAGTCCTTAGCGAGGATGAAGGAGATGAAGAGGATGAAATGCCTCTTGCTCGTCGACAAAGATCACGACCTTCCACTCAAGCTCAAACTCAGATCCCTCCCATAACTGAATTACGTACCAAGCATCGTCATGAGGGGTCTGTAGTCGGGGGTGAGGCGCGTCCATTGAAAAGACAGAAGAAATCCGCCTCCAAGCCGCGCGTTCGCCTTCCCGCTCTAGACGAAACATCCGCCCGTAGCATTTCTTCAGAAGAACAAGGTAATAATTTGTTTCTTATTATTCTCAGACTTCTTATCGTTTAAACTCACTCTATACTCGACTTCTGTAGGGAGTCAAGAAGAAGGAGAATATCGAGCTGAGGCTACTTCTCCCGGCGGTATGGAAGCTGAGGAGCCCAGTTTCGTTCAACAGATGCAGGATGCTCTGAGGGATGAAACAACTAACGTTCTACTGCCTTCAGACATCGACTCATCGGCTCAAGACTCAGGTATTGATCTCTCCCCGTTCGGACGAGAATTCCAAGAAATGAATGAGTCGGGATGTGTACCTCTTCTAACAACTTGTGCGCTTTGTATTCTTTTAGTTAAACTAAAAGAAGTGGGTGCAAGTAGCGAAACTCCTGCACTCGTCCCGACGAACAAAGGTAAAATTAATCTTTGTCTTGAGCAAATTCATCTGAATTCACATGTTATTTATGACTCAACGCTTCCTGTAGATGTCATAATGGATGCACCACCCGAAGGAGAGACTACCCATATCCCTAAAGTCGACGATTTTGCTGATTTCGACTTTAATATGGACATCTCAGAAGACGACCATCAGCGAATCTCCGATTTGTTGTCGGGGAAAGCCACTGGTGCAGCCACAGAATCAACGGTTGGCGTTGGTTTAACAGAAGCGGGTCCTTCTGAGAGTAAGGCTTCTGTTCTGTAAACTCTTCATCATGTATTTTCTCCCTTGATTAATCGTGTAAATGTTCGAATTATAGGACCAGTCGTCGGAACTGATACAGCTATAATCGCTGGATCTCATGATCAACCTGGGGGTAGTGATCTATCGTCATGGGCAGGAATCGAAGTTGGCTTTCAATCATATATTCCTGAATCCCAACCCACTACTCCTGCAGATCCCATGATGATAGAGGTCAGTGTTACCCCTCAAATCAGTCCAGTTGCCACAAAAGCGAGACTAACTGAAGAAGTTGGTACATCGGCTGATGTTATACCAGGAATTGGTGAGTTTTACCCCTCATTCGTCTCAAATTTCTGTTTAACACTCCATTATGCTCATTGTGATCTTCTTGTTTGTAGAATCTTCTCCTGAGAAACCTCTTGACTTAAACCCAAAACTTTCTGAGGTCGAAATTACAGAATCTTCCGACGTAGCTGGTGCATCAAAAGCTGCTATTCTTGAACCAGCTTCGACTATTCAGGAGACCAGACTACCCCCAGTGGACACGCAGGGTCATGTTGAAGGTTCTTCCGTTAAACTTAGTATACTCCAAATCGCAGTGTATACATATATATCTTGTACTGACTTATTTACCCTTGTCGCAGCTTCTTCCATCTCATTATCAACTCGCATCCAAGAATTATTGGCTGACGAGGATCCGGAAAAAGCCGCCATTTGCTCTGATCTTCTTGGCTTCGTCCATTTTTGGAACTCTATGGTTGATCGCATTATTTCTAAAGGCTCACATTTTGAGGCTTTTAAGAAACCGTTTGATCGTTATATGTCGGGCATCCGAGATGAAGGATATAACGACTTGGCCGATTCGATCAACGTTTATCTAGTTGAGCTGAAGCAACATGTTGAACTCCTGAAGGATCTTCGCATTAAAGGCGAACCCTCCTATATCGCTTCTCATATGGACTTTAAGTTGCAAGCATGGCGCGACTCCCAAAAGTCTGCTAACTTCGAACTCCAAAAGCTAAGAGCCCACAGTCATCGGCTCAGGGTACATGTCGCCAAGAGAATACAAGTTAAAGTCGATCTACAGCGGGATTTAGAATCGAACCAAGCTGAGATAAATCGCCTGGAAGAACAACTTGCAAACGCCAAGGAAGCTCGCATAACTTTGGAATCTGAGCTGACGAAAACAGCTCAAATTGAAGAAAACTTGCTTCAACAATTGAATATTCAGGATAAGAGGCTTGCTGAGAAGGAACAAGAGGTCGCCGAACTTCAGAGTGTTGACGAGGAAACCTTCAAAGTTAAACTGACCACTGAGCTTGAACAAGCCTACGCGATAGAGCTCTCAAAACTGGAAGATCAAATTCGTCAGCATAAATTCTTGTAATTGAAGAACATGTATACTCTTTTTTTTGTTTGACCATTTTCGATCAATATAATGAACTCTTTTTGCTCATTGAGATTTTATTATGATTACTCATTTTTTGTTTAGAATAAATAATCATAATACTTATAGGATTTTTGGCAAATCCTCAGCCATCAACGGATTTGATATGCCTTTACCGACACCGTTTGAATCGGGCTAGTATGTGAATTATCTAAGTCCGTTTCACATATAACGTTGGGCTAAAAGAATTAAACTCTTTTAGACTTTAAACTACAGCATTGAATGTGTAGGCTATATGTGTTAGATGTAGACTTATCTCTAATAAGGGGTAGAGATAACATCCCCCATGTGTGAATGACATGGATTTTAAAGTGTAGATAGATTATGTTTTCTTTGTATGAAAACGTATCTAAGCTTGTGAATGAAGGACCTGGATATTCCAGCTCAGAGTCTCTTGTTTGTTGGTAGAGAAAAACCCAGAATCGGAGAGGAAGAATTTTATATTCTATCTCCTGGTCTCTTGTTTGTTGGTAGAGATAAACCCAGAATTGGAAAGGAATAATTTCATATTCCGTTTCCTTGTCTCTTATTTGTTGGTAGAGATAAACCCAAAATCGGAGAGGAAGAATTTTATATTCTATCTCCTGATGCAAAGGAAACTCAAAGTGGGATCTCCACTTAAAGAATCCGAATTGGTTTGAATAACCCTAACTGTCATAAGGTTTGATTATTCAGTTTGTGGACCTCTCGTTCATGGAACGAATCGAGAGGGGACTTTGGCTTTGGTCCTAACTGTAAGAAGGTTTGACCAAGTGGGGGTTTTGAGATGATCCTAACTGTTTAAAGGTTTGATCACTCGATTTGTGGACCTCTCGTTCATGGAAT
>BQKN01028664.1:0-10529 GCA_022839385.1 Asparagus kiusianus
ATGCTTCATTGAACCATATCAGCCTTATCGCTTTTCTCGGCAATTCGACTATGGTCAGATTTATGTCAGAAATCCAAACCCTACTCTTACGTACATAGGTAATGTATATGAAGGAGCAAGAGCTTGGTATTACTCAGTGGCAGGCTGTACGGGAGCAAAATTCCAACTGCCGCATAAGATGCCCAACGTTCGTACTTCTTTAAGCTTTTGTACGTGGTACCAGACTGCTTCTCAAATTTTAGCCTACAACATGAATACTTCCTGCCTGAAGGCCATTCGCAATGGTATGCTTCAAAGAGAAGTGCTAAAAAAGTTCAATGCCTGGGGGGTTAACGAATACTTATCATATGAAAAGGCGATTACTGAAGACGAACGACGACAATCACCAGAGGGAGTTCAGGAAGAGATCAGGATGCCGGATACTCACGAGGTGGAACCTTCGAGAGTCAAGACTTGGAGTAAAAGCGCTACTGGAAAAAGAGCACTAGACCTGACTAAAGAAGCCAAGTATGACAAACGAGCTCGTCGAAAGTTAGTGCTCGAGCCCCCTGCTTCTAAGCTTATGTCAGATGCTCAGAAAGCATGGCATGCAGAAGAGGAAGAACGAGAGTCTACTGCTATGGGACTCTCGCCTCAGCCTGGTCTCCCCACAGTTGGTCCCGCTTTAGGAGGCCACATTTCTTCTGCTCGTTCACTGAATGAAGAAGAGCGTGGAGATGAATCATTTGCAAGGGGTGCAGAATTTGCCCCTGAAGACATACTTCATGATACTACCTCTACTGCCCCTCATGTTAAAGAAGATAGACCTCCGGTCCAAGAACCTACAGTGACTGCCCAGCAAGACTTAGTAGCGGACAAATCTCCTTCCGCTTCTGTGTTTTTGCCACCTGTAGGAGACACACAACCCAGCCCCACTACTGGAGTCATATCAAAACCTATCATCATTGAAAATCCTCCAGCATTTCCGTCCATAGACGAGGAGGAGCCTATGGATTATGAACCTTTATCTCATAACGATGGTGAGAATGACACAGATGATGGTGGTGACCAAAGTGAAGCTAATGAGAATAATGATAGCTTGTGTGATGACAGCAATGATCCTGGTGAGTGGGAATCCCACCACCATCTTCTTCTAATAAGGTGTCGGCCTATATTCCCCTGCCTCTCACTGGCAAGCGTCGTTTATTCCAAATTACGACTAATTTTTGTTCTGCATTTAAATAGTTTTCTCGTACAGATCCTATGATACATGAGGCGGCCGCTGTCGTTCCTCCTTCGACGCAATAGTTTGTACCACCACCAACTCAGGTATCGAGCCACCTTGCTTGGAGCTCTCAACGGCAACTCTCCCACCGATGACTTTATTAACAATTTCTTTAGCCCCGGCAGAGTTTTTAGACGTGCCAAGATCATCCAAAATGGGGGAACTTATAGCTCTTCAATCGAGTCCATCTCAATTAGACGTCGACATTCCCTCTCAGGCTACTACGCCGAAATCGCCTGCTGGTTTTTTACTTGGCTTTGCATCTTTAGAAGTTTCTGTACCGTCTCCTATTGCTGCTTCAAGTCCCATGGACGTGCCGGATTTCCTCAAGATTTCTCTTGACTATTTAGAGAGTCTAACGAATAAAGTGATTGAGGTTGTGTTGGCTGGTCGATATACTTTTGAAACTTTCAAGCCTATGCTCACGAATAGTTTTAATAACCTCAAATTCGTAGGTGATGTCCCTGTCGTTAAGCCTTGCTCGGAAGCCATCTCACGCCTAGAGGCACAACTAAGGTTCTTGGAGGCCCTAGGTCGTGCTGATATTCAAGCGCAGGTCGCGTCAACATTTGAGGACATCCGGGCCGAAGAAGCTAATAAGTATGAAGCAGCTTAGCGTCATATAGCTGAGAAGGAAGTTCAGGTGGAACACCTGTAGAAGCTGCATGCTCAAAAACAAGCTGAGCTAGCACTCTCAAATACTTCTTTAGAGAATTTACGAGAGAAGATCATTGTCACTGAAGTAGAGTTGGCTAGGTTGAAGGATCAATTCAAACGAGAAGAAGCTATTGTCACTGAGCTCAACGTCAAAAGCGCAACCTCTCTAGTAGATTATCGTACAGAAGTCAGTGCTCTTGAAGAGGCTAAGAAGGAGATTGCTGCCATGTTGTCTAGTGAAGACGAGCTTCGGAAACGGGTTGAGATGCTAGTGCAAGCTGACCATGAAGAGAAACTTTCTGACATTAAGTCTCAGCTTGCCTCATTCAGTTTGATGAATTGATGAGCCTATTTTTGTATCGTTCTTTTGGTAGGAACAACACTTATCTTCTTGTTGCTTTGTTTTCCTTTGAATAAAAGTAGTGCTATTTTGGTTTTTCATCGTTTCTTTTGCATATCATATTCTGACATGGAACCATGAAATACCGTTTTGATATCCTAGGAGAGATTGTTTATTCTTCCTGTATTATGCCCTTGTTTTAAGTACTGGAAGAAACTTATAAATGTCAGAGATGTCATATTAACATGGTGAGTTTGTGGTCTTGTCGCTCTATTGGTGGGAGTCGACAAAAATAAAAGTGTTGTGATCGGAGCAACTTAGAGGACCTATCGTTCTATTGACGAGATTTGATAAGTTGAAAGTGTTATGATCAGAGTAACTTTGAGGACTTATTGTTCTATTGACGAGAGTCGATAAGTTAAAAGTGTTGCGATCAGAGCAACTTTGAGGACTTATCGCTCTATTGACGAGAGTCGATAAGTTAGAAGTGTTGCGATCGGAGCAACTTTGAGGACTTATCGCTCTATTGATGAGAGTCGATAAGTTAGAAGTGTTGCGATCAGAGCAACTTTAAGGACCCATCGCTCTATTGACGAGAGTCGATAAGTTAATTCTGACAAAAGAATTATTATTATGTGACGGAGTGATACAGGCAGAATTCAAACCCTACGTGGCCGTAGAAGTTCAGCACCGTATTTTGAGGACGCAGGGACAGAGGCACCCCCTGCGTTTGGGCCTTTGAACCCAAGGCTAAGCTCTTATTGAAATTGAGTTGCGTATGTCTAGAACAGCGTTATGTATTTGAACGCATCTTCATATCATTGCACCAGGCTTCGCCTACATATCTTTTAAACGCAGGGTTTTGTCCTGCATCTTATTAGAAGTCCAAACGACTATAATGATGACGAAGAGACCACACTTGGCGGGAGTCTCGGAACTCCATATCATCGTCATTGATTATTTATAAATAGGCCTGATTAGTCTTGTCAAGAGCCTCAAACGCTTAAACTTTCTTCTTGAACTCAGAAACGAGTTTCTTCTCGTTAATTTCAAAAACTCTTCGACTATTTTGCCTCGTCCCCAGCCATGGCTTTCAAGAAAGTCTGCTTGCGGAAGGACGGAGGGGCTGAGCATGGAATATCGCCGTCGGGGGACACTCCCGGGTCGACCTCTGGGTCTCCAACGACGCCACCCCCACCGACGTCTGGTCCTTAAGGTAAGTAAAGTTGATCTGCTCCGTCTAGCATTCTTTTCAATAAGTTTTCTTAAAACCCCTTAGATGGATTATGGTTGATGATGACGAATTCGATTCGTCTCTTTAATCTTGAACATAGAAAGAAACTTCTGTATCCTTCAACGAAAACTACTCGTCCCCTTAATTTCGAACGCAGAACGAAGTTCCTGTGTTCATTGACGAAACGAAGGGTTGATCCCTTAATCTTGAGCACAGGAAGAAGCTTCTGCGTTCATTGACGAAACGAAGGGTTGATCCCTTAATCTTAAGCGTAGGAAGAAGCTTTTACGTTCATTGACGAAACGAGGGGTTGATCCCTTAATCTTGAGCGCAAGAAGAAGCTTCTGCGTTCATTGACGAAACGAAGGGTTGATCCCTTAATCTTGAGCGCAGGAAGAAGCTTCTGCGTTCATTGACGAAACGAATGGTTGATCCCTTCGTTTCGACATACTGGTTTGATCCTGCTGTGTTTGACGTAGAATTAAACCTTATCGTCCTGAAAGCTTATAACGCAATTTTAATTCACTGCGTTCATAATGATTCAATGCGGGTCTAGATCCCTTGCGTTCAATGATCTTGACACATGTCTGTAACACTGCGCTTGAATTCATCTATTTTATTGACTTTGCTTTTATTTGTTTTGTTGCAAGGTGGGGCTTCTGCTTCTGAGCCCCTCATATCTCATGATTCAGGCTATGCCCCTTTCATTCCACTCATCTCTGTGATCCTCCCAAACGAGGGTTTCGAACGGGTGACTGATGAGGCTTCCTACCTGGCACCTGATTGCACTCTCTTCCTCCTTAGGCGCCTAGAGAATCAAGTGAAGCAAGCCTTCTCCATTGCGATGCATGGCTGGGGCTCCTTCCCTAAGTTTTAAGCATCTATCAAGGAGGGCTTGAATAATCTGGCTGAAGTCAACCTCTATCATGCTCGGTGTTGTGTAGAGAAAATCCACCGCTTCTCAGGTGCCGTTCGTTTCCTCGAGGAGCTGAAGCATACAGACCTGAGGCCTAAGATTCAATGGGCCATCAGTAATGCTAGGCTAAAGAAGAGAGTTGCTGCCAGAGCCCAAGCTTTTGAGATCTCGGAGAGGAAAGCCATCATCTGGAGCTTGCAGAAACAGCGTCACCAAGCTAGGGCCAGACTTGTTGCAGGGGAGATAACCCAAGAAGAGTTCGACCTTGGGGATGCTACCCTCGAGGCAAGGGTTCAAGAAGAACAAGAATCCATTCAAGCGCTGCAACAAGAAGCTTCTGCTGTAGCTATAGCTTCTGATGTCCAACTCCGCAAGAAGGCTGAAGAAGAGGTGCTGGCGAAGCATGAAAAAGATGTATCTAAAACGGAAGCTTATCTTTTAAGCTTCTCTTTATTTTAAGCCTCGGCAACCCTTATTTTGGTTTTGTAATAACTTTACATTATTTCTTAAAACACTTATTATCTGCATGAAATGGGCTGTTGTTGCTTATCTTTTCCTTGCATTTTTTGTGTTTTTCTGAAATGCTGTGATCTTGACTTTGGATTGGAGACTTTCTCTGTTATTGTTATAGTAGTCTCTAAAAACTCTTCTGTTAGGGCTGAATTTCTGCATTTGAATGATTTGAATGCGGGCCTATGTCCTTTTAACAGTCATAGACGCAAGGTTTGGCCTTGCATCTAAACAGATTTAAACGCAACTCTGAGACTTAAACTGTAGTTATAAAACTTGCATTTAAGAAGACTTGACGCATTTCAACTTGTTAGGGGTCCTTCCACAGCATTAGATCATTTTGATAATATTTTGGAAATTTTCTTTATTATAATAATTCTCGAAAGCTTCAATCGTCAGAGGTGTAATGTTAACTTGACGACATACAAAGTAGGAGAAACAATTTACCACTCTTTGTTCAAACAAACCCCTAGTAGGCAACCCCCAGCTAGGTTTACTTGGGGGGGGGGAGTTGAAGAAAAGAGACTTTTTAATCTACGGGTAGTATTTCTTGAGAAATTTCCCATTAACTGGCATCATGAGTCTATCGTCTTTTTTTATCAATGAGAGGGTAGGCCCCATTAGAATAGACTGTCTCTATCGCAAAAGGTCCTTCCCATTTAGGATTGAATTTCCCTTTGGTTTTGTGGGTCATTACCATGGGTCGTCGATTAGCCAAAACCAAATCGTCTTTCTTGAAAGTCCGTTCTTTAACCTTTTTGTTATAGGCTTTAGAAATGCGGGCTTGATACGACTCCATCTACTGTTGCGCTTGAAGTCGCTTGCCATCTAAGGCTTCAAGTTCCTAAAGGCACAGTCGATGGTTATCTTCCTCCGTCATTCCGGTCGCGATGGTGACTCTCACGGAGGGCATCTGAATTTCTAACGGTAGCACAACTTCGCAACCGTACACCAAAGAAAATGGCGTAGCTTTTGTAGGGGTCCTCACTTTAGTGCGGTAGGCCTATAAACATTCGCCGAGTCTTTCGTCCCATTCGTGTCGGATCTTGGAAACAAACTTTTTGAGAAGCTTCACGATGGTTTTGTTAAAAGCTTCTGCGGGACCATTTGCTAGCAGATAATATGCCGTAGATACGACACTTTGGATTCTAAACTTATCGCAAAATCTCTGAAACCCCAAGCTAACAAATTGTGTCCCGTTGTCGTGAATTATTCGTCTCGGGACCCCAAAACGATAGATGACGTGATGTTTAATGAATTTAATCATATTTGAAATCTTGACTTCTTTTAGCGGGACTGCCTCTGCCCATTTGGAGAAGTAATCAGTTACAGCCAAAATGAACCGGTGTTCTTTGGAAGTCGGAGGTGAGATTGGTCCCACGACATCCATACCCCACATTTCAAATGGCCACGACGCCGATGTGGGATGTAAGTTACCTGGCGCTTGGTGGATAAAGTCCCCATGAATTTGACACACGTGACAACGTTTAGCGTAGTCACCTACGTCTGAGAACATTTTTGGCTAATAATAGCTAATTTGTCGGAGGCGATCTCCTAATTTAGCTTTGGGTTGATGAGCTCCTCACATCCCGTCGTGGGCCTCATTGAAGGCCTCCTTTGCTTTTTTTCGAGAGAGGCATCTAAGCAAAACTCCATCGTGTGATTTACGATACAATATTTGGGAAACCGTGTTGTAATAGAATCGGAGGGCTTTTCGTTTGATAGCGGCCGCTTCTTTAGGATCATCGGGCAAAATTTCGTACAGAACATAGTCGATATACGAGAATCGCCAATCCCTAGATTCAAGCTCCATGGAGGTTGTGCAGACTTCTCCTGTTATTGTCTTGTCTGAACTTTCTTCTATAGGAAGCTTGGAACAATATAGCTTGCGTCCTATCACTAGAATCATTGTTTCAGCCCCTGGTGGCAATGCTAATGAAGTTGCCAACGAGGCTAAAGCGTCTTCATAAGCATTCTGAGCTCATAGAATGTATTCAATAAAGAAACCTTCGAACTTCTTAGCTTGCTTTAGCACTACGAAGTAGTACGGGATCAGATCCTCATGACGCACCTCGTATTCCCCTTGGACCTTATTTACGATGAGCTGAAAGTCACCGTAAGCCTCAAGATGCCAAATATTAAGCTCTTCAGCAAATTACAATCCTAATAGCAGAGCATTATACTCAGCTACATTGTTAGTACAAGGCTCGATCAGGGAAAATTCTCTTGAGATCACGTGACCATTCGGAGAGATGAACACTACTCTTACTCCCGTAGTAATTGCTCCATGAGTGTTTGCTCTGGATGCACCGTCAAAGAATAATATCCACACTTGCATAGTTTCTCGAGTGACGCAGGCTTCAGTGATTTCGTCGGGTAATTCTTCGTACAACCTAGACGTTTCTGGCACCGGGTGATCGGCTAAGAAGTTTGCTAACGCTTGACCCTTGACCGCTTTTTGGGGCATAAATTGCATGTCATATTGTGATAAGAGGATGGCCCACTTTGCGAGCCGACAGTTTAGAGATGATGGTTTCGTCATAAGAACTCTCAAAGGATTCACCTTAGAAATGACATGAATTGTTTGTCCTACTAGGTAATGTCGCATCTTCTGGACTATGAATACTAAAGCGAGATATTCTTTCTCCACCGGATTATACCGGTGTACGGCTCCCATCATGGTCCTGCTTAAGTAGTAGATGGCTTGCTCTTGCTCTTGATCGTTGTTCTAAACTAGTAAAGCTCCGAGAGAATGGTCCATAGCCCTCACGTATAACAGGAATGGTTTACCCGATACTGGGGCCACGAGAACCGGCGGTTGAGTGAGATATCTCTTAATCTCTTTAAATGCTCTCTGGCATTCTCCATCCCAAATAAAGGACACTCCCTTTCTCATAAGTTTAGAGAAAGGTTGGCAGCATCCTGAGAGATTAGATATGAATCTCCGGATATAGGCCAATCTTCCTTGCAAACCCCTGAGTTCTTTGAGATTCTTCGGGGATGACATATCTTGGATAGCACGGATTTTCTCTGGATCAAGAGAAATTCTCTTAGACGTGACAATGAATCCCAGGAATTTTCTGCTCGATACGCCAAGGAATGATTTTGTTGGGTTCATCTTCAGCTGATATGCTCGCATGATATCGAACATTGTCTTCAGGTTTGTAAGATGGTCACCTTTGTGTTGACTTTTCACTGCTATGTCATCAACGTAGCATTCAATCTTCTTACGTAGATATTCATGAAAGATGGTGTTCATTGCGCGTTGATAAGTTGCACCTGTATTTTTCAAGCCGAAGGGCATCACTGTGTAGCAATACACCCCCAATGGTGTTCTGAACGTTGTATGCTTTTCGTCTCCAGGATATATCTTGATTTGGTTGTATCCGGAGAATCCGTCCACGAAAGACATCCTTTCGTATCCGCAGGTATTGTCAATCATGACATCAGTGATGGGAAGAGGGAACTCGTCTTTTGGATAGGATGCGTTGAGGTCATGAAAGTCGATGCATATCCGCACCTTACCGTTCTTCTTGGGAACTGGGACAATGTTGGCTACCCAATCCGGGTGTTGTTCCTCTCTAACAAAACCCGAGTCTATAAGCTTTTTAACTTCTGACTCGATTGCTTCCATGATCTCTGGAAGAAATCGGCGTTTTTGTTTGACAGGTTTTGCATCCGGGTCGATGTTGAGACGATGTGTGGCTACCTTTGGGTCAAGGCCAGGCATTTCTTCATAATTCCAAGCGAAGACATTTATATACTCTTGGATGAGAGACATAAGGTCCTCTTTTTTGGATGATGATAGGCTTTCACTTATGAAGATAGGCTTAGGGTTGGATTCATCTCTCATGTTGACCTGGATCACTTTGTCTTCAATAGGTGGTTCGCGCTGCTCAAAGCGCATATTCCATAAGATGTTAAGACGTTTGATCCAGGGATCATTAATTGACTCGATTAACTCTTCGTCACCCCCTACGTCTTCATCTGGATGACTAGTTAAAACCATGTTTACGGTCAAACTTTTAAAGAAGGGTCCGACGCTGATATCGGATTCCCATGATGAAGTTCCGAACGAATGATCCTGACAAAGACAGTTACTGGTTTCATTTTCTAAAAGGGAGAGAGTTGTGATATAGCCTACACCTCTTCCAGTTTTTTGATAATAACTCGGAGGTTTTCCTTCGGGGGTTAGAGACATCCGAATTGGTGTTCGTCTTTCTTTACCAAAGTTTAAACATTGTTTTCCGTTAAAGTTGAATCCCATCCGTTTCATCAAATGTATAGAATTAGGTTCATGGTAATGGAATTGCAGAATTCCATTATCTTCTTCTGAATTTCCTCGTTTGAGTAGTTCGGGTTTAACTTTACCGAAATGGATCGGCTTCTGCCCTTTCTTATTAGATGAGACTTTAAAGAAAGCCTTACGAGCATCTTCTACTTCTTCATCTGAAGCGAAGGATGACCTAATCAGCAATGTTAGTGATGCATCGGTACATAATGTGTGCTATGAGCCGGTACCTGTCTTAGTATCATTCTATATTTGTTCAGCTTTAGAGATCCATCAGACAAGTACGCCAAAATAAAATCTTCATTAATGCACCACTCGCCCTCACTCGGTACATTATTATTGTTCTCAACTGGACCCATTACATTGAAGTTTAACTCTAATGGACAATCTCCTTCAGGGTCTGGCTCGATGTCTGCTTCATTACCGCTGTCAACCTCTTCTTTCTCCCGTGATTCTGAGTAGAAGACCGAATCTGTGTGGAAATTTTCCACTCCTCTGAAAGGGTATTTTTCCGCAATAAGGGTTCGAACTTCTCCTTCATCATTGGCATACTTCATAACCTGATATAGGGTGGACGGGACAATGTGATTTGCATGAATCTATGATCGTCCCAAAAATATATTGTAGGACGTGTCCGCATCTATAATATAACAAGTCACTTCGGACTTGAGATCTCTGATCTGGCATCTGAGTTTGATCTTTCCCAGGGGCCGAGTGCTGTTAGCGTTGAATCCAAAGATGGTAGTCTGAGTGGCGTTCAGCCGATGCAGGGGAATCCCTAAGACCTGCACGACCCTGTAAGGCATGATGCTGAGTGTTGAGCCTGGGTCAACCTGAACACGGCTGATTTCTGATGACCCGATGTATCCTGTGTAGTATAAAGGTCTATCATGTTTGTGTTTTACTTGCATATCCTCCTGAGTGAATGATATGCACGGTAGACTACTTGTTGCTTATTGGCATTGTAAGCAAGATTGATCTTCAGAAGCTTCAGGGATCGGAGCAACTTATGTAATAAAACTCTCTGTATTCTTTAATGCCTCAATTAGAGCTTCCTTGGTGGTTTTGGATAACCTTAAGAGCTCATATAGAGTAATCCTAGCCGGTATGTTGGCTAATTGCACCATGACATTGAATCGGAAAGGAGTGCTCGATTCTCCAGCTTCCTACAGAAGGTTCCTATTATACCGAATTTCTTTCTGTTTTCCTTTTTCAATTGACTTTTGTGGAACAGAACCCCTAGCGTCTTGGTGTGGTTCCTCAGCTTCTTGGGTAGGCTAGTCATAGTCTTTCAAATAAGTCTTTCCTGACCGGGTG
>BQKN01028682.1:0-13626 GCA_022839385.1 Asparagus kiusianus
CCAAACAACATGATCTGACACTAAGAACCAAACAACAAGCTCCAAATCAACAACAAGATTTTCTATTTGCTCCATAGCATACAACAAGCAGCTTAGCCAAGGGGTTTACATTACAAAACACAGTTTGGAATCTCTACCTAACAATTCAAGCAAACATGGATGATGGTCAACAGAGTTCATCTCAAGGTAACTACACATATTCCAATCTGAGGCATTATAGCAGCATAAAGTTAGAACATATGTACTTAATGTCTAACGGTTTGCATGTGTGCAGGGTCTTGGCATTCTCAACAAAGGGATTTGACAATCAGACAGATCAAAAGGAAGATTAGAAATCAGTATCAGTATAATAATTATGAAACACAGAATAACATCTTTGGGTCCAAAAAAAGCAGCATAATCAGATAATTGATGATAAAGAAGTGAATGGCAACTACAAAAAGGCAAAAATACAGCAGTATAAAAGCAGAAGAATCATACCTTCATTCATCAATGCAACCGAAGAAGCTACAATAAAGCAGCAGACAAGTAAGAAAATATGTAATTTACAAGATTAAATTAACCTGAAAAGTATGTAATACATGCCTTGCTAATGCTAATTTTTAAAATATTTTAACCTTGATTTTGATGGTGAACCCGTCCATTAATCAATCAAATAAACCTATCCATTCAATATCATTTTCAAACATATGGACTTTATTGTTAAAATTCATGTTATTTCAGCAATTTCTTACCATGTTATCCTCAAATTGTTAATTGTCTATGTATATGTATAATGGTACTAATTAAAAAACCATTCTTATTGAATTGCAGTTAATCACAATGGGGTACATAATTTTGGAACGCCAAAATTTAAATGTGAATATTATCACGCAATGCTATGGTACGAAGAAAGAGCAGAAAAATCTTGGAAACCAAATAAGCCATCCTTCTCTCTTTGTTGTGGCAAAGGGAAAATAAAATTCCCTCTTTTAAAAGAGCCTCCCAGTTTTCTTCGAGATCTTTTATACCCAGGAGGAAGCAGACAAAGTAATAAATTTAAGGAAAATATTAGATCTTATAATAGCATGTTTGCTTTTACATCCTCAGGAGGAAATATTGATAATACTTACAATAAAGGAGGAGGACCATATTGTTTTCGTTTGAATGGTCAAAATCATCATCGTATAGGGTCGTTGAAACATATACCTGGAACAGCTCCAAAATTCTGTCAATTATACATATATGATACTGAAAATGAAATCAACAATAGGATTATATCCATCAATAGTACCAATAAATTAGACGAGGATATTGTCAAGGGACTACTTGAAATGTTAGACATGCACAATGTATTAGTCCAAAGCTTCCGTATGGTAAGAGAGAGAATTAGTGAAGACGAATTAGTGAAAGTGAGATTGGTGATCATGGCCTCAAGGAGTGGTGATGGGAGGGAACAAAATATGCCATCTGCATCAGAAATTGCAGGACTGATTGTGGGAAATGTTGAAAGAAACAATAGGCATTCGAGATATTGTTGTCGAGGATCGCAAATTAGGCTTATCAAGAATTAGCGACCTACACCCCAGCTTCATGGCAATGCAATACCCATTGCTTTTTCCTTATGGAGAGGATGGCTACAGACTGGGAATTAAGTTATTAGACGCATCAAATACCAGTTTGAAAAAAAGAAAAGATGTGACCATGAGGGAATATGCTGCTTTCCGTATACAACAGCGTCATAGTGAAGGAAAGACACTACTTTATTCTGGAAAATTATTCCAAACATATATTGTTGATCTGTTTACATGCATTGAAGAAGATAGGCTTCACTGGGTTAAAATTAATCAAACCAAGATCAGAGCTGAACTATACTCTGGAATAAAGGATGCTGTTTTCGGAGGAGATACAGAAGGATCTCAAGTTGGGCAAAGGATAGTATTGCCATCTTCTTTCATAGGAGGCCCACGTTATATGAATCAAAATTATCATGATGCAATATCTCTATGTCGTGTTATGGGGAATCCGGATCTTTTTATAACAATGACAGCAAATCCAAAGTGGCTAGAAATCAAAGCAACATTAGAAGAATTGGGAGGACAAAGATTAGATGAGAGGCCAGATATTGTAGCAAGAGTCTTCAAAATCAAACTTGACCATCTAATGGAGGATCTTCAAAAAAATGGTCATTTTGGAAAATGTGTTGGAGGTATGTTCATTTCACCTTTTACACTATGCATAAAAGTCCATAATAATGATTTACAAACATATTTTAAAATAATAATTATGAACAAAATATGTGCATTTGCATAAACAGCTAACATGATAGTCAAAATTTTAAGACATTAATTTACCATGATTACATAGAGCACATGTGCAGTGATCTTATCTGTCATAAATTAAGTGAATATATACCATCAGGTGCCATTCAGACATACAATCACTTTCATACACAATATTATGACTAACTTTATCCACCCCTTAGTATCTTAAGTTGACGTACATGTACATGCCCACATTATCATTTACAATTTCATGAACACTCAGATAAATTTAGATGTATCAGATGTATACATTGATACATATGATTATCCTACTTATGAAAATGATAACTCATGTTATTAATATGTTTTTTTAAGCAGATCAAGACAAAATAATGCTTATTGCTTTTATCTTCTGTTTGCCGCAGGATATACTTTCGTAATTCATATTGATTCCTTTCTTTCTTGCTTCAAATGACTTCAAATATATTGATACATATGCCCACATTATCATTTACAAATTCATATTGATTCCTTTCTTTCTTGCTTCATATTAATTCATATTGTTCCTTCACATCAACATGCACAAAAATCATTAGAATTGACCACATTTACTGTTTATTATAATGTCGGACACTTTATAATAAATGTTTGTCAATAACCTATTGCATTAGCAAAGCAGAGAAAAGTGACCAGAATCATAGTAAACATGATCGTTGTTAAAATAAAATAAAAAACAAACTCCACACTTAACAACTAACTTGCATGGTCTCCTAAATAGCCATTGTCCAAAGCCATCAAATAATTTAGCTATGCTCAAGTAGAGCCTCCAAACTGTGTAAGAAAGAAAGTCAATCTCAAAGATAATAAGCATACTGTGCTTACGAAAGGATCAAATAGGACATATAAGACATAAATCAGCAACATATAGTTTAATGTACTAAAATCAGCAACATATAGGACAAGAAAGTTCATTTTAAGATGCCGAGAAACATACTTGAAGTTTTATCTACAATAACCAGCGTAGGATCTGGCTGGTTGAATTTTGGTTCATCAATATGAACTTTCCATACTGCAATTAAACTTTGGTTTAGCAACCTGCTTGATTAAAAGAGAAAATATATATTAAATCCGGTACTTTAGCAACTTGGTAGAGCATATATTCTCTGTTGGATGAAGAACGTGAGAAAACAACATAGCAAATGATTCATCCTCTGTAGATATAAAAGAAATTATACATGGATGATTGCTAACCCATACAAAACAAGGTTAACAGACAGACATGACAGTTGCACATTGGTGTTTGGTGGTTTTTTTCCTGGGTGGGGTTTTTTATGGGGGTGGGGGGGTGATGGTGGGGGAGGGAGGGAGGGGGTTCCAAATGGGATTCAAGCTACCGCTTGCTAATCACATAGTTTGCAACTCAAATAAAAGATTTGTACCTTTGAATAATGTGATCATTTAAAGTCCTACAAACAAAAGGACAATCAAGCATTTTCATGAAATCTTTCATGTACATCGATTAGGATCAAGATAGATGATATCTAATTGTGTGTTGCTTAGTACTATGGCTTAAACTATTATAAACCCCATCAAATTTGTTGTAGATGGATATCACACTATCTCTTATATTCTTAATTTTAAATATCTATATCGTAATTTTATCCAACGACCTTTTCAAAACTTTTCATTTTGTATGATGTTGATCCCTAAGAAAAAAATGTTCAAACTAATATGTTTTTTACTTTTAGATTATTTAGTTATTATAGGTAACAATCTAGGAGTATTGATTTTAAATTTTGTTGCTAACATATAGGAATAATCTGTTTAGTAGTTTACATGTGAGTATAAATTGTCATAATACATGCTATAATCTGGTAAGATACTATAACTTACTTTCTCCACTATGCATATATCTACCCAAAAAATAATCTATTACAAAAATTAATTTCAAACATGAATTTTATGCAATCTCTAACATAGTTTATTAATGAAACATTTGCAGCTGTATATACGATAGAATTTCAGAAACGTGGACTACCACATGCGCATATTTTGCTATGGCTTCATGAGAGTAACAAATATCCGACACCCGCATTGATTAATAAAATCATTAGTGCTGAGATCCCAGATGAGAAAGAAGATCCAGATGGATATGCAGCAGTTAGTCAGTACATGATGCATGGACCATGTGGAAGTACAGCTCCATATTCACCATGTATGAAAAATAAAAAATGTTCAAAGCGGTTTCCAAAAAAATTCATTTCTGACACGATTATTGATGACGGAGGTTTTCCTATTTACCGAAGAAGGGAGGATAATAGAAATTGGATAGAGAAAAATGGAACAAGATTAGACAATGGTTATGTCGTACCGTACAACCGAAACTTGATCGTGAAATATCAATCTCACATTAACGTAGAGTGGTGTAACAGAGGAAGATCAATCAAATATTTGTTTAAGTATGTCACAAAAGGACCAGATCATGTTTTTGTTTCTATTCAGAAGGAAAACAATGGTATATCCTCAAAAGTGAAAGAATTGAACAGAGATGAGATACAACACTATCTTGATTGTAGATATGTTTCAGCACCAGAAGCTATATGGAGGATATTTGGATTTAATATTCATTACAGAACTCCAGCAGTAGAGAGACTACCATTTCATTTTCCGGATCAAGAATCAATTATTTTTAAAGACAATGATAATCTAAATGACATTTTGAATGATATTGAATCAAAGAAGACCAAGTTCAAGGCGTGGATGGAAGCAAACAAAATTTATCCAGAAGCAAAAAATCTCACTTATGCTGAATTACCAAGTAAATTTGTATGGAAGACGGATGAGAAAAGATGGAAACCAAGAGAAAAGGGGCGAAGTCTTGGTCGGTTGGTTTATGCCCACCCTTCTTCGGGTGAAAGATTTTATCTGCGTTTATTACTAAATGTAGTGAGAGGTCCTACAAGCTGTGCTGATATAAAAACCAAAGAAGGAATTCAGTATGGAACATTTAAAGAGACATGTGCTGCTCTAAGATTGTTGGATGATGACAATGAATGGCAATTAGTCATGGAGGAAGCATCTTATTTTTCCTCAGGGAGACAAATGAGACATTTATTTGCACAAATACTTTTATATTGTGAAATTATCAATCCTAAAAAGCTATGGGAAGATAATTGGGTGCATTTATCAGAGGGTATTCTTCAAGCTCAAATTAATGTTCTACAGTACCCAAATTTGATAATGACAAAAAATCAACTACAAAGCCATGCATTGGCAGAAATACAATATCTCTTACTACAAAATGGTCAATGTCTTCAGAAATTTCAAGGTATGCCACTTCCTGATCCAGTTTTAATTCAACAATGTAAGGAGAAGATTATAAGTGAAGAATTTAACTATGATAGAGAAGAATTGAGAAGGGAGCATGAACAGTTGTTTCAGGGTCTTAATGAGAAACAAAAAAAATTTTATGACGTTGTGGTTCATTCTGTATATAGTAAAACAGGAGGCTTATACTTTCTCTATGGACATGGTGGGACAGGAAAAACTTATGTTTGGAAGTCAATTATCAATAGACTTAGATCTAAGGGGAAAATAGTACTCGCAGTGGCATCATCGGGTATTGCTGCTCTTCTTTTACCTAGAGGGAGAACAGCACATTCAAGATTCCAGATTCCAATTAAATTGAAAGAAACATCTACGTGTGGTATTAAACAAGGTACACCTGAAGCAAATTTGCTAAAACAAACAGCTTTAATACTTTGGGATGAGGCGCCAATGATGCATAGACATGCATTTGAAGCAGTGGATAGAACTTTGAAAGATATATTGGGCAAAGACAATCCTACGTTGTCAAATAAACCATTTGGAGGTTTAACTGTGGTGCTTGGGGGTGATTTTAGACAAATTTTACCAGTTATTCCAGGAGAAAGTAAACATGATATTATTCATGCTTCCATTAGCAGATCAAAACTTTGGAGTGAATGCAGAATATACAAATTGACAGAGAATATGAGAATTCAACAAAGTTCATCAAATGAGAATGAAATGAGCATACCAGAATTTAGTAGATGGGTTCTAAATATTGGAAATGGAACTGCTACAGAAGAGTGTTGTGAATTGCAAAATATGGATGAAACTATTGATATACCACGCGAATTTATACTTCATCCATCTAAAAATCCAGTTGAGGATATTATTTCATCTACCTACCCAAACATAGATGAAAACTTTCAAAACCCAAAATATCTAGAAGAAAGAGCAATATTAACACCAAGGAATGAAACTGTAGATATTGTGAACAATACAATCTTGGAAAAAATTGAGGGACAAATTTCAGTATATCTTAGTTCTGATTCCATTTGCCCAACATCTCATAATATGCAAGAAAATGAGATCAACTTTCCAACGGAGTACCTGAATTCGCTAAAATTTCCAGGAATGCCAAACCACGAGATAAAACTTAAAGTCGGGACACCTATCATGCTTCTACGCAACTTGAGTCCAACTGAAGGGTTATGCAACGGTACGCGATTGATCGTCAACCAATTGCTAAAATGGGTGATTGAGGCTAAAATTATAAGTGGAAGCAACATCGGATCAAAACATTTTATCTCAAGAACCGTAACAACAAATACGGATTCAAAGTCGACATTTCGCATGAAAAGAAGACAACTACCTATTAGGCCATGTTATGCAATGACTATAAATAAAAGCCGGGGTCAAACACTACAACATGTTGGTCTGTATCTACCAAAACCCGTTTTCACACATGGTCAACTATATGTTGCTATTTCGAGAGTGACATCACCAAAAGGTCTAAAAATTCTCATTGTAAATAGTGAAATGAACACTGAAAGTGTAACAGAGAATGTAGTGTATAGAGAAATATTCAACAACTTGGTAGAAGGTATATCATATATTCCTTTATTGTTATCTAAAATATATTTGCATTAAATTTTTATTTGTTTCCTTAGTTTCATTCATACTGATCCATTGACAGATTAAGTAGGATGTTGAATATAAATACTTAATGAAATGAAATTATATGTGCAGGTGAAGGACAAGAAGGATGAGTATTTCTAAATACACTCCAATAAAGGATCTGAACACAAAAGTAAAAGAACCAATCATTAAAGCTCGAGTGACAAGCATATGGGAAAATATAAATGTGATATCACTTCAAAATTATGGACTGCTAATTACCCTTTTGGATGAAAGTGTAAGACATTTACATTCCTTCTGTAAACTTTTTTGTAAAAAGTATCTCTTAATAGTTATAAAAAATCAATATCTACGTACTATATCAATATATATATATTGGTTGAAATGAGACACTTATTTTTAATTTTTACAGGATACACACATTCATGGTAGCATAAAAACAACTGAGATGTCAATGTTTCAACCAATCATAGAGGAAGGAAGTATACATGTCATCTCTAAGTTCAGAGTTATGAATTCCTTTGGCAATTATAGGGCAACTGAGAATAAATTCACAATTTGTTTTTGCCGTATGACACAAGTTCAAGTACTACAAGAAGACAACGACAATATCCCTAGGTACAAGTTCAACTATAAACCATTCAATGAGCTTTATAGAATGAAAGGAAACAGGACTTATTTGGCAGGTAAACTTATATTATAATTTTTTCATCATGATATAGTTCAATGCAGATTACGCAACAAACCTTATATAACTTATCTCTCTTATGTTTGCTTATTTCAATTTCAATACAGATATAATTGGGTATGTGAAAGATATATATCCATTAGAGCAAACTGTCATTTCCGGAAAGCCAGGGACTAGGAGAGCCTTAAAACTAATCGATGAAGAGTGAGAGTTATCTTATTCATCACCTAATCCAACTGTAAATTATATTTACTTATGCTTGAACCTAAAACTTAGTATCTCTTATACAAATCAGAAACATAGAATGCACTGTTACTTTATGGAACCAAATTGCTACAAATCTAGAGAGCGCATTGATAGAACAAGATCCAAACAACATGGTTATGGTGGTCAGTGGAATATTTGTTACTAATTTTAGAGGTAAGTTGAACAATTGTACATGTAATTAATATTGCTTTCATCAATACATGAGTAAAGACGATACTTTCCGCTTAACTTTGCACATGAAATTTTAGGCAATAATTCGGTTTCATCAAGCACGGCGACCAAAATCTATGTGAACATACCTGAACAAAGAGTAGTGGAATTATCTCAGAGGTAATTTTAGTATCTTTATATTTTGACATACGTAATTAAATTATATGTACTGACATATGATTTCTGAGCATATATACATAGGTACACGGAGTCGGAAACACAGATGCAGCTAATAAAGACACCAATTAATTACAAATCAAAGCAAAAATTGATTGAAACACCATCTGCATCTTTGAGCGATCTTATTTTATTCAATGATCCAGAAACTGCGGAGGTAATGAAGTTTTTAAAAGATGGCCAATCAATTGTGCAAACTAATTATCTATTCTATAGCTAATATTCATCTTTGTAATTTCAAGGAATATTTCTTTATATGCAATGTGAGAATCAATACTATAATGGATAACCAAAAATGGCGTTATCGAGGATGTCCAGATTGTTTTAAGAAAACAATTGATGCGGAAGATACTTTTTGGTGCGCAAAGTGTGACAGAGAGGTATTTGCAGAAAATAGGTATGTAAATATTTACAATATGATCCACAATTACATACCAAATAATGACTTTGATAATTAATGAGTTGGAAAAAAATTTATACAGCTACAGGATAACTATGGAAGTTCAAGATGAATCTGCGAAAACTACTTTTGTTGTTATGAACAAGGAAGCTGAAAAATTGGTGAAAATACCGGCTCAAGAGGTTGCACGAACAATAAAATATGTGAGTTCATCTTCCTCTTAACGTTTTTTGAACAACATTTTATAACACATTCAGTATGTGCTTAAAAAATATTATTATTTGATCAGGTTAATGGCACAGAAGTTTTCCCGGAAGTGATAAAAGCCATATCTGGAAAATATATTAAGGTTCAGGTAAAACTAACGCGATATAATTTTGTGGAAGGTAATGAAGGTTTCACAATAACCAAAGTAATAGAGGAAAATTCAGACAGTACAGGTGCAATTGAATTTAATTCTACAAATCAGGTAAAAAATTTCTTAATATTATTTATATAACTTTGTAAAGCACGTATCTATAAACTTACCGATATATATATATATATATATATATATATAGGAATCTGCAGAGGCATCAATCATTAATTTGCTTGAGGATGCGCCTCCACCGACTCCGCAACCAATAGCATCTTACAAAACCGGACTCACACCTATGCCTGCACCATTATTGGATATAAAATCGGAAAAAGTTTACAACAAAACACCACTAAAAATTGTAAACATGGATGAGGAATCAAACGAGCAGAAAGGACATTCATCTAAAATACATCAAGTGCAAGGTGATGTCAAATTAATGTTCATTATAATTATAATTATTGTTATTGTTATTATTATAAAATTATGTAATCCAAACGCTTAAAATAAATGCAGAACCAATGCCTAAGTATTAAAACCATTAACTTATTAAATTATTTCTTACATGCAGATAACAAGAGGAAGCGAAGTAACAAAGCTAAAGGGAAAGAGAACGTTGCATTAGACTGAAATGAAGATTGGTATCTAGAATTGTGACTTTAAAAGGCTCAACACCTACTCGACGAAAAAAGAACCTTGGAAGATAACAACCAGTGATGTTTCTATTTGCTATGTATATTACTAATGTGTGACTTATGAGTATAAACTCTAATTATGTTGACATTTCGTATTTATATAGTTCATGATTCTTTTGTTCATTTATTAACAAACATTAATTATTTGCATTACATCTACTACTTCTTTAGGACTGAAACCAAATCAAATCATAAAGAATATTGCCTTCATTATCATGGTGTTTTCATCTCCTGTTAATTTGCAAACTTATTATTATTACTTTTGTTATGCACCTTTTTTTGATATTATTATTTAATAATTAAATACTCATTTAAAATTACAGTACACTAGCAACATTTATTCATTAAAAACTAAACAAGTAATGAAAACAATCATTTTAAAATGCAAAATTCATTCAGTCAATAAAAAGATAAATATCATATTATAACAAATTGGTTCCAACCACAAAAGAAGATAAGTCAACCAAACATGAAAACGATCCAATTTACTATTAAATTGCTCCAATTACAAGGTCTTCTACAAAACAATAACTCAACCTCACAAAGGGTACCAACATATTGAGAACAATTGTAGCCCTGTTTTGGCTTAAATTTTTTTTTCACATGCAAGCATATACATCTATTTTTTCTGATTTAATACATAAAAGAAAAGTAAAGCCAAAGAGCTTCTTTTCCCCTTTTTCTACTACAATCCTACATTGATTACACGATAATGCAAATGAAGGCAACAACATCCTACATTATTCAATTCAATTCGATATATATTGGCTATCAAACATTCATTGAGGAAGCCTTTGATGACTAAACAAATAAATAAAACTTGCAACAATATACAATAAATCCATACAATCAATTGTTTCAAGTCAAAGCCCACTATAAAGAACAAAATAATATAAAACACAACGAAGAAAAAACAAAGACAAAACAAAATAAAACTTCATTTTTATCATGGATGATCGACAACATATTACCTAAACGGCATGTCATAACATTTTAGTGAAATTAGAGCAAGATATGACTGTGGCTTCTATTAAAAGAGAAAAAAATTAAATTACCAGGTAGTTGTAGGGAAATACGATTACAACATTTGAATAAATCAAAATTAATGATTTACCTTTAACATATAGAACACATTCTGAATTCTGCATAATAAAAACGGCTAAAAAACTAAACAACAAAAATCACCACATCTACAAAGAAATCTAACAAAAGTTTCAAGGAAAAATTTGTATTATGCATAAATAATCTGGTGATAACAACGTTACCCCTAATTTCAATATCCATGTCCCAGAATGCAATTATTTAATGTAGAAGACTCGCATTTGCATGTCTTAGTGTCAACGAATGCTAACCAAATATACTGCCATAAACAGTTAACATGCAATAAAGGCTAAAAAAAGATAGTATCTTTCCAGTTTAGGAAAAATAAACAAAACAATAATCAAACTAAAATAAATAATTACTCATAAATAACAAACAAACTCAATATTTCACATGAGACAGATAATAGGCTAAAAGATCAGACCTTTGTTACAAAACTCTTAATGTTGCACGACTGTCTTCGAGATCTATCGCATGAAAGATGAAAAATGATAAAAGTGAGAGCATTAAAGAATGTAATTATCAATCTTTAAAGGTTAAATCTATAGATATATATATATATATATATATATGCAATAAATGCTAAAAAAAGTTAGTATCTTTTCAATTTAGGAAAAATAAACAAAACTATAATCAAGCAAAATTAAATCTTTACTCATAAATAACAAACAAACTAAAATTTCCACATGAGAAAGATAGTAGGCTAAAAAGATCAGACCTTGGTGACAAAACTCTGATGCTTCATGACCGACCTTCTATCTTTCGAGATCTATCGCATGAAAGATGAAAGATGATAAAAGTGACAGCATTAAAGAATGAAATTATCAATCTTTACAGGTTAAATCAACAAATCTTAACAAAAATCTTTACCTAAAACCGTAAACGATGACGACATTTGAAGGCAGAGTCGCCGACGAGATTCAAGGGAGGAGTCGACGACGAGCTTCGAAGATCCGTAATCACTATAATAGGTATACGAGCTACGAAGAACGACGAGCTTGAGGTGATTGTGAACGAAAGGAATATGGAGAATCATGAAAACCCAAGCCCTAATCTTCAATTGGAGTCGGTTTTGAAGGAGGAGAGGGAAAGAAAGAGGAGAGAGGATTCGATCGCTCAGATCTGAAGGAGGCGGCGGGCAGATGAAAATGAGAATGTCCTAACCCTAAAACCCAACTCTTTGATATTTATAGGTATATAATGGGTATCATTTGTAAAACAAAATTTACATAATAAACATTTGGAATAAGTCCAAGAAAAAACCAAACCATGACCCCACAGTCTGATAGAGATTCATCATCTTAATTTCCAATGGGAAAAAAAATTTCATCTTAATTTCCAAAGGGAAAAATAAAAATTCCAAACAAGCCCTGCATTTTGTGTGCCGAGATATTTTAGTTTCTACGTCATGTTTTTTGATTAATGTAGTTAATATCACATTTTTATACAAATAAAGGGTGCTTATATTCTTATCAAATTGTTTATCGGGCTTGCTGTTCATTAATCTAATCTTTTGTTTTTTTTTCATATCGCATCAAAACTTAAGAACGCGGTGGGATGAAATTAGGTGAAAGCGTTTGTTGTTATTTTTAACTATCAATGTGAAAATGAAAAGGTTTCAGTGTTTTTTTCCTCTCTATCTCTCTCTTCGACTACCGAATAAAACTGTTAATGAACTATCAAACATATATTTGGTTAAATTTCTATGAAAATTTTATCAAATTAATAAACGACAACAAATTAATCAAACATATCTTTGGTTAAATTTTATTTATTTATAAACCCAATACTAAAAAATATATTTTAGTATTAAATGAAGTATCGCTTCGAACTTGATCAATAATAAACGAATAATAAGCAAATATTAATTAATTTTTCAATTCACTTTTACACTAAACTGAATTTATAGCAGAATATTACAATTATTTATAGCATAATACTTAATTTTGTTAACATAATCAATATTTGAGAATATAATTTAAAAACCGTGCTTTGCACGGGTCTAAATACTAGTAATACATAATTCATAAATAGAGACCTAAATGTGCTAAGGGGCTGTTTGGTTGGTTTCCTAAAAACCAAAATATAGAAATGAAAACTAAGAAATATCAAAAAGTACAATTTCACACATTTCCATCCCTAAAACTCACCCACAACATCTAATAAAATATTATTTTTATCCAACAACTCATCCACCACATCTAATAAAATATTATTTTCACCCAACAACTCATCCATCACATCCACCACATCTAATAAAATATTATTTTCATCAACAACATCACTCAACTCATCTCATCTCATATTTAAAAATTACTCACATCATCCAATAAGATTGTGACAACTCATCACATCTAATTAACATTTCATTTCTTTGTTTTCATCCCAAAAAGTTATGAAAACGCATTTCTTAATCTTGGATCACATCACCCAATAATACAATGACAGCTCATCTCATCTCATTTCATTTCTTATTTTTAAGAATGAACCAAACAAACTTTTTTTAAGAAATTGGTTTCTTATAATTCATTTCTTTATTTTTTTGG
>BQKN01028699.1:0-17406 GCA_022839385.1 Asparagus kiusianus
GAGGCCAAGTCCCATATCGAGAGCAGGGGGGAAGGGTCTACTAAATGGGTCGCCAAACGACCCTCAGTAGCACCTGTCCCGAAAGAGACATCAGTTCGTTCCGGCACAAGCCACCCTGCCGCTGCTCACGCAAGTTTTCCCCTTGCCGGGAGAACTAGCCAACGGCGGCAGCAGACGCTTGTCGGGCAGAAAGCCCAAACCTCCGCTTCACACAACGGTCTGAACCACCCTACAGACCCGGGAAGCAAGAGACGAGAGGGCGACTCGCCCAATATCGGAAAGCCCTCCAAATCAGGGGCGCTAACCGAGAAGGAGGGGACCACCCGCTCAGGTGGACTTCGCTTTTCAGGTCATATCCCTGACGCGAACAAACCACCCCAAGTGAGTGGGCCTATCCAAGAAGGCGAATCCTTGAAGGCTGGCGAGCCTCGCCATGAGATCTTGGCGGATAAGCGCAAAGGCAAGGAGATAGGCGACGCGTCCGGAGCCAGCTCGTCTAAACAAAGGGCTGAAACTCGCCTACACGCTAGAGTTCGCCCAAACGCGAAAACTCGCCCGTCAAGGCGAAACCGCCTAACTCCGACGCCGCGACATTCCACCCATTGTGCCCCAGAGAGCACATCCAGAGATCCTTCGTGTGCTCACCCAGGTGATCCTTCCGATGCTGGGGGTTGTCACCAACCACCCACGGAAGATCTACGAGAATATTTAATTCGCATGCGCACCTTACACGAGGTGAACCCCCAGTGCCACTGTGAAAGGCTCATTCACACAGTGCTCGCCGACTGCCAATGCGTAGGAACGGCGAAACCTTCCGTGTTTGAGAGAATTTCTCGACAACCCTCTCAACAGAGGACCTCTCGTCGGAGGCGACGTCACCAAAAGAAACGCGCTACTGACGACCCAGAGCTCTCATCCGTCACAATCAACATGACGGACAAGGGCAAGACGGTATTTTCCGATTCCCCAGATTCAGAGTCCATTCTGGGACTCAATCCTTGGTTCGCCCAACACCAGCCAGAGGGCATATACCAGCGTACCCGTAGTCGCAGAAGGATGAGGAGCGGGGTTGACTACTCCGCCGTACCCCCTCCCTCCTACCGCGAGGACGAGGTTCACTCGGCAGCGGCCACGTCTCAAACTTCGCACTCAAGTCAGGACACAAGGGCGCGGGTGCACATGACCGATCTTACCCATGACCAGACGGTCGCTCAAAAGCTCGAAGAGCAACAGGCGACCATCGACTCTCTGCGGGAGATGATGGAACAGCTTCTGAACAAGAAGAAGAAGAAGAAAAGAATCCAACGCCCCTTACCTCGGCAGACGGGGGATAGAGAATGGGTACCTCCTCACCGCCCGGCGATGGAAACGGAAGACGACGATAATCGACAATCCGATTATTCTTCCAAGACGTCGCTAGGGACGTCACACACCGGGGAGGGCACCCGCGACAAGAGGTTCGATGAGTTCCAGGACCAGCTCAACGCGCTGAAGCTTCAGCAAAACATGAACAAGCTGGGGGTGGTCCGCCCCTACCCTGTCGAATGGGACACGGTCCCATACCCAGCAAAGTTCAAGCCGATCAGCTTGGTGCAGTTCGACGGCAAAGGCTCGCCCTCGCAGCACGTCTACTACTTCATGGCACAAACCGGATTCCTTACTGGAAACGACGCCATTCTCATACGACTCTTCATAGGCACCCTCAAGGGGGTGGCCTTTGAATGGTTCCGCAAGCTGGAACCCGGCACCATCAAAGCGTGGGCCGACGTCGAAAAGCTCTTTTTAGCCCGCTTCTTCGACGACGACACCGAAGTATCAATGGCCACTCTCCTCGCTGAAAAACAACGAAAGTCGGAGTCGGTCAATGACTTCGTGAAGAGATTCCGGAACCGATCGGTCCACTGTCGGGATCAAGTTTCCGAGGCAACATTGATTGAGATGTGTCGCAACAACCTGTCGATCCATGTCCTATCCAAAATAGGCGCAGTGGAGACCCGGACATGGAAAGAACTTGTTCGTCAAGGCGAACAAGTAGAAAACATGATCAAGAGGCTGGAGGCCGAAGAACCCCAGCCCAAGAAAGGAGCTGCAGAACCAGCCGCGCCAAAGAATCCCCCTCGAACAAGAGGAAAGGAGATCATGGCTGTTGACTCTGCTCCAACGCCAAAGGCTGCTCCGAGACCGAAGCCTAGGCAATTTGAACAACGCCCCCCACGGCACTATGACTTCAAAGAGGACCAGGTGGTGGCAACGCTCGATACTCTGCTCAAGAGTGGTCGAATCAAGCTGCCTGAGGCTACGAAGCCTGAGGAGGCAGACAAAACCGGTGACCCAACCTACTGCGCTTATCACCGATTCCTTGGTCACCACACAACCAAATGTTACGTCCTCAAGGACAAACTCCAGGCCCTCTACGATGCAGGGGTCTTGAAGAAAGAGAAGGTTCAAAAGCAGGTGACCACGAACATGATCACCTTGAGCTTTGGAACAGATCTCCCAGAAGTTCATGCTCCAGCGGGGGTGATTCCCATCCCCAAAGCGGTTCTGAGGGTCACCAATGACGATCCTCACAACCAGCGGGAGAAGGGCTTGGTACCACAGACCCTGCCATCGGGGCAAATAATGTGGGTCCACCCAGACCTCCTCAACGACGAGCAATGGACCGCGCGACCGCCGAAGGAGGCCAAACGAAAGCATTGCAACGTTGTCTCTGCCATTCCAGACGGAGACAGCCCAACGATGGCCGCCCTTACCGACTCCGAAGAAGATACAAACGTCTTCGCCACGAGGGCTGGAAAAGAGTTCGCCAAAGAATACCCCGCGAGGGTAGAGAATGCGGCAAGGCCTCCCGCGAGGCCAACCGCCACAACCCCTCCCAATCCAGATGCACCCAGCTCAAGCCGCCAATCTTTCCGGTTCAATGTGCTCGCACAACTGAAAAGCATCCCGGCGCGAATCACCATGTACGACCTCCTTAGACTATCCAGGTCAACTCGGGAGGCCCTACAGGAGGCGTTGGCAGATTCAGAGGCTTTCTCGACCCATTTCTTAAAAGAGACGGAGGCGGAACAAGAATGTGCGAATTGCTGCCAGGTCTCGGATAGACGAGTCCCGTGCATCACCTTCACTCCTGAAGATATGCTCATCAAGAGTACGACTCACGATCGACCACTGTACTTCACGGGTTATGTCGGATCGGTGAGAGTGGATCGGATCCAAGTCGACCCGGGCTCCGCACTGAGCATCGTGCCTCTGAAATTGATCAAGCATTTGGGAATACCGCCGAAGCGTCTGTCCTCAACCACCACAACCATCTTTGGCTTTAACGCCACAGGGACGCGGCCGCTGGGCAAAATCCGCCTGAAATGCCGCATAGGCGACATGAAGACAGAGGTGACCTGCTATGTCATCGACGCCGAGCCTTCCTACAACATGCTCCTAGGACGCCCGTGGATCCATGGCAATCGAATAGTCCCATCCACTCTGCACCAATGTTTGAAGTACGTGGACGACTACGAGCGCGTGAAGACGGTGGTGGCCGACAGACAACCCTTCAAAGGCGTCGAAAACTACTTCACCGACTCTCTGCTGTATCAAGACTCCGTCGAACCACCGATTGAGGAGCCGGAAAGCGGCAACGAGGCGGACAGCGAGCCTGAGTACGGCGATAATCTAATCTTAAACGATTTCAAGTCAATTGTAATTGGTTACGAGAGTCACCATGTAACCAACGCTGTTCAGGCGGGAAAGATTGTCGTCAATGAAAAATCCGACTTTGCTTATGTGTCGTCTTGTTCTACGTCTGAGGACGATGAACCCAACGACCTATGGTCGGAACTCTACCGAGATCCTTCCCTGCACATGCCGGTCTGCTCGTCGTACGCCGCGAAGGGGTCGCCGATTGACTCGTCGCGAGCTGTATTCATTGTGCCAGCCCGAAACAAATATCGAAAAGATATTATTTTCGGCCGGATCGATCAGCCCTTGCGCACGCTCTGGGACGAGTCCGAAGACGAAGACCCAGCACCCCAGTTTTCGCAATACAGTCAAATTGCAAGACGCATGATGAGCGACATGGGGTACGACCTCACTCGTCTAGAAGGCCTCAATTACGGCCGAGGACGCAAGACGGTCATCCGACCTGCTTACGTACCTAAGGGGAAACCCTCGAATTATTTCAACCGGACTAGGAGAGGCTTAGGCTACTCCTCCTCCTCGTCCGACTTATGCTTCCACATCGACGAAGATTCCGACTATGCATGTTCAGGAGATCAGTCGTCGGAAACCTCGGCGTGGGACTCAGATGTCAGCGTGAGGGACCTATTCGATGGCCTCATGATCAACATGGCTACAATGGACCCTGCCGAGATGGCGACAGATGAACAACTCCCGCTCTATGACGAGACATGGGATCGCCATGTTAACGCCCAGTGGAGTAGTCGCTTCGAACAGCGAGAACCGCCCACTGAGGACGAAATCCTCCAAGTGAACATGGGCACCGACGAAAGTCCCAAGCCCATATTCATCAGTGGTAGCCTGCCTCCTCAAGAAAAGGAGGATCTCATCGCCCTCATACGAGAATACATCGACGTCTTCGCATGGAATTACGAGGATATGCCTGGTTTGGATCCGCGGGTCGCCACACATCGACTCAACATCAGCCCAGACGCCAAGCCAGTCAAGCAGCAGCAAAGGCGGTTTCGCCCCCAGATCATGGAGGCGATCGAGACTGAAGTAAAGAAGCTCATCGAATCCGGCTTCCTCAGAGAGGAACAACACCCCGACTGGGTGGCTAACATTGTTCCAGTGCTGAAGAAAAACGGTAAGATCCGCATCTGCATCGATTTCAGAGACCTCAACGCGGCGTGCCCTAAAGACGAGTTTCCCTTGCCCATCACGGATGTCATCATCGACAACACGTGCGGGTTCGAGAGGATGTCCTTCATGGATGGCTTCTCGGGGTACAATCAAATCAAAATGCACCCCGAGGACGAAAAACACACCTCGTTCAGAACCCCTATGGGGGTGTACTGCTACACCGTCATGCCATTCGGACTCAAGAACGCCGGTGCGACCTATCAACGCGCCATGAGCATGATCTTTCGAGAGCACCTACGAAAGACGGTGGAATGCTACGTAGACGATCTGGTCGTGAAGAGTCGCCACAAAGGCGACCACCTCCAAGACTTGAGGGCGATGTTCGAACTCATGAGGACTCATCAACTCAAGATGAATCCCACTAAGTCATTCCTAGGGATGGCTAGCGGGAAATTCCTCGGCTTCGTAGTTACGACGAAAGGGATCCAAATTGATCCAGACAAGGTGCGAGCCATCCAGGAACTTCGACCACCTCGGAACCTTAAAGAATTAAGAGGTCTCCAGGGACGATTGGCCTATATCCGAAGATTCATCTCAAACCTTTCGGGCAAGTGTCAACCGTTCTCTAAGCTTATGAAGAAAGGCACCTCCTTCGTGTGGGACGAGCCTTGCCAGCAGGCCTTTGAGGACATCAAGGCTTACCTTTCAAATCCGCCGGTCCTCGCTGCGCCGATTTCAGGGAAACCGTTTCTCATCTACATTCGGGCCATGGAGCATTCTCTCGGTGCTCTCTTGGCACAAAACGATGACGCCGGCCACGAGCAAGGCATCTACTACCTCAGTAGGACCCTGCAGGGCGCCGAACAGCGGTACCCAATGGTCGAAAAAGAATGTTTGGCCTTGGTGTTCGCCATCCAAAAGATGCGACACTACCTGGTTGGCCAGACAATCCACGTCATCTCACGAATGAATCCCATTCGAGTCTTTATGACGCAACCTGCGGCATTAAATTGGCGTTTAGCTAGGTGGGCGCTTCTGCTCTCCCAGTACGACATTCACTTCATGCCACAGAAGTCAGTCAAAGGGCAGGCCATATGCGATCTCATGGTCAGTCACCCGCTGGGAACAAAGACCGACTTGTTTGAAGACTTGCCGGACGAACCACTCGAAGTCAACGCAACCTCGTTACCGGATGTGTGGCAGATGTTCTTTGACGGCGCGTCGCGCGCAGCCCCGGATGGCTCTATTGTCGCAGGAGTGGGGGTGGTCCTCACTTCCCCGCACGACCACGTGCTACCACGAGCTTTCTCCTTAACAGAGCCATGTACCAACAATGTGGCCGAGTACAACGCATTACTCATCGGTCTTGAGCTGGCCAAAGAACTTGAGATAAAACATCTCGAGGCTTACGGCGATTCCCAGCTCATCGTCAAATAGATGACCGGTGAATATGAGGTTAGAAACGAAGACCTGATCCCACTCCACAAGGCGGCCGCCCGGCTAGTGGAATCATTTGAGAGTTTCCACATTGAGCATGTGCTACATTCCAAGAACACACATGCGGACGCCTTGGCTTCTTTGGCGGCCAACTTGGCTCAACCATTCGGAACGATCCAATCGGTCACAGTGGCGAGCAGGAAGCTCTTTCGACTGAAGGACGCTCCAGAAGCAAACGCTACCCATCAAGTCTCCGACCAGCCCAATGCTGAGGACTGGCGCCTCCCGATCATCGATTACGTTCTTTACGGCGTATTGCCCGAGGATGCAAAGGAGCGAGAGTCAGTCCGGAGACGTGCTATGAGATTCTACTACGACTCGACCACCAAGACGTTGTATCGAAGGTCATACGACGGTGTGTTGCTTCGATGTCTCTCGAAAGCAGAAGCACAGGAGGCTCTACGCGAGGCCCACGACGGCATCGGCGGAGCTCACCAGCCCGGACCCAAACTCTGGGATCGCCTACGAAGGACAGGCTACTTCTAACCTGGGATGGTTCAAGACGCCGTCGCCTACGCAAAGCGCTGCCACGAGTGCCAGATTCACGCCAACTACATGCATCAGCCGCCTGAAGACCTACACCCAACCAAGGCTTCGTGGCCTTTCGAGGCATGGGGGATGGACATAGTCGGACCAATATCCCCGCCATCGGCGAGAGGTCATCGCTTCATTCTTGCAGTCACTGACTACTTCTCTAAATGGGCCGAAGCGGTCTCCTTGAGAGAAGTCAAGACCAACGACGTGATCAAGTTCATCAAACACCACGTCATTTATCGGTATGGCGTGCCACGACGTATCATTCATGACAATGGTACCCAGTTCGTCAGTCATGCATTCACCAGATTCTGCGACAAGTTCCGAATGCAGAACCTCTCTTCCACGGCCTATAACCCATCTGCAAACGGCTTGGCCGAGGCCTTCAACAAAACGATCATCAAGATTTTAACCAAGTTGACCTCAACCAGCAAACGTGACTGGAACGAGAAACTTGGCGAGAGCTTGTGGGCATATCGCACAACGGTTCGCACACCGACTGGCCACACACCCTATTCGTTGGTATACGGCTGTGAGGCCATACTACCATTAGAAATCCAAATTCCATCTCTCCGCGTCGCCTTGGCAACATGGATGACGGTGGAAGACAACCACCGACAACGACTCGCCGAGCTCGAGGCGTTGGACGACAAACGGTTAGAAGCTCAACATCACATTGAGTTCTATCAAGCGCGGATGGCTAAGGCTTTCGATAAAAAAGTCAGGCGCCGAGCCTTCAAGGAAGGAGAGCTGGTGTTAGCTGTTCGCCGACCGATGATTCTCACCTCCAAGAAAAAAGGTAAATTCCAATCCAAATGGGAAGGACCATTCATAATAGAAACAGTCTATTCAAATGGCGCCTACCGTCTCGTCAAGCCAAACGGCGACAAGATCATGATGCCTATCAACGGCAGATACTTGAAGAAGTACTACCCTTAATTCTTCTTCACAAACTCCCACAAGTACATGAGTATAAACTGGTTCTTAAACCCTCCAATTGGTATATGAGGCTAAGCTGTCCCCACTCTACCCGCTATGGCGAAAGCCTCTGGCGGAATTCAATTCGCCTATCCTTACCAATAGGAGGGCGGATCCACTAAAGTCGTTCATATCACGACAAAACCAATCCAATTCGCCTATTTTCTCCAATGAAATGGCGGATCCACCAGGGTCGTTCATATCACGACAAACACATCCTTAAATCGCCAACTCTCCTCAATAAGAGGGCGAATCCACCAAAGTCGTTCATACCACGACGAATCAAATCAACTCGCCAATCCTCTTCCAAAGGATGGTGGGTCCCCAAAGTCGTTCATACCATGACGAAACGAGATCAACTCTCCAATCCTCTTCCAAAGGATGGTGGGTCCTCAAAGTCGTTCCAATCACGACATTCCCTGTCACGTTAACATTAAACCTCTGACACAATCTACTTACCAATCCCCTCCATAAGAGTGGTAAGTTCCCCCACAGTCACTCCCATCGTGGCAAAACCCTCATCAGGTTAATGATCACCTCTGATGGTTGGCGCCGTTATTCCAGCGAATAACATAGCCTAAGTAATAGCCTACCACGCGACGTGTTATTACTTCTGTCAAATAGTCACACTCCTACGTCCCTGAACTATTTGGCCTATTCCAGCTATCCTAACATTCCCTTAGGGTAACTGATGGGTAGCGGCCTGCCGCGCAAGGGTCCATACAACAATCGAGCGTCACATTCCTACATCTCTGACGATTCGATTATCATCTGTCGCCGCCTATTCAGACGACGATGACTGTCAAGAGCAGTTCGGCAGATGACAGCTCTGCCAATTCCTCAAGCGACAGCTTGCCGAGTGGCAAGTCGAAGTTGAGTCCTTCACTCGACCGCAGCAGCGAACGACTGTTCTCTACTGCAAGCCGAGCGTTACTCTCTCGATCCCGCAGGAGCTACAACGCAGAAATCGGAATCAACCCGATCCCACGCTGTGAGCAACCGAGAGCAGAACAAAAGTCCGAAATGACTAAGTTCAGAAAAGAATGGTCAGAAGCTCACCGAGTTCAACTCAAATACCAGAACAACACAAACAAAAAGAAAAGGAAACTATGCATGCGAAACAAAAATAAGCAAAAGCTCAAGGCCATTACGGGCCAAAGTTTACAAGCATAAGTTTTTTTTCAAGTTATGGTGCTTGGAGCACCAACTGAGTTGACAAAACAAAAAAAAAAGGAGGGGAAGACCTAAACGGCGCAAGCATTACAGGAATTTCAGAAGGCTGAAGGAGCCGATCTTGGCTTTGAGCGCAGCCCGCTCCGCCGCACGACGGGTCCTCGCCTTCTCCTTCCGCTCCTGCTGTCGCCTGGCCAGGGCCGCCTGGCTGTCCTCTTCCTCCTTGCGAAGGAGCTCCAGTGCCCTCTCAACCTCCCTGGCAGCCTCGCCGAGCCTCCCCAACTCACGCGAACGCTCCTGCAGCTTCGCTTCGCCACGAAGAGTGCCGGCGTCCTCGTGGAAAGCCCGGTCCAAGTAAGCGTCTGTCCGGTCAGTCACCACTTGGTGCCGCTTTCTCAAGCGTCTGAGCTCAGCCTCCTTCGCCTGGATACGCTTCGCCCGCTCGTTGCGCTCAAGCAGGAAGTGCAATGGGGGAGGCGGTGGCACGTCGGAGATGTCTTCGTAAGCCAATTCCTCGAGGCGGTGCATCCACCCCTCCACGCGCTCGAGTTCTCGCTCACATCGCCGCGTGAGCGAGACATCACCCGCACGGCGGATCGCCTCCAAACCCGCTTCCACGAGGGGGAGCGTGTCGTAGTACCGCCCGTCACCCACGCTGATCGAGAGGGCGGTCCCGTGCACCAACCCCACCAACCGATGGAGTGGCGCGAAAGCGGGATGAGCCACGGGGTCCGGGAGGGGAAATCCCTGAATCGGGCTCGCGGGGGCAACAGTAGGAACGTCAACATTGACGACGGTGGCGGAGGAACCGACACCTTCGGCATCACTGTGATCGGAAGAAGAGGCCATGAGAGGAGCAAATCGCGGCGGTATTCTTTCTCCTCGCTTGTTTTCTTTTCTCGAAAAGGAAAGAGCGTGGCTGAAGGGATGGCGAGTACGGGGATATATCTGAAAATCCAACGGTCATGATCTGTCCCCTCAAACGATCAAGCGGTTCAGACGCCTCGAGGCGCTTCGGGTTCAACACCATTTAAAGCCCTACTTCTCGCGACCCGAATCGACCGATCGGATGAAGCCCAAGAAGCGAGGCACCCTGTCGCTTAGCCATTAATGGGCATTAACACGTCTTTAATCCCTTGGCTGGCAAGCACTTGGGCCCGCTGAAAGACGCGTGGCACGAGATTTCGCCATTAAAAAATTCGCCCTCTCGAGAGATTCGCTTGCATTCTAATCCGCCACCGCTGGGAATTCGCCTGCGGTTCGAATTCGCCAGCAGTTGGAGTTAATCCTCACAGCGAACCCACCAGCGGTTTAATACGACTCTCTCGGCGAATTCGCCAACCCATACCCGAATCGAGCCTTCGCCCGAAGGGGGTACTACCTGAAATTGCTGATGGCCGTGCCAAAGGAGTATTAAAGGTGTTATATCCAAAAGGAACATGACGAGGAAGAACACAAACTGCATCAAATGCTTCTAGACAGTACATTTGAACAAAGTTATGTTTTTTGCAAATCGCGAAAGGCATAATATTACGTTCAAAAAAAAAAAGCAAAACATGCACCCAGTGTTTAATACATCTAAACGAAGTCATGACTTCACGAGTCATGACATAGTTTCAAAAGCAAGACAAATAAACAGAGTATCTTAAGCAGGAATACATAGCGGAAATTTCAATCAAACACGCTAAAAGTAGAGAGCTCCTCCTTGACCAGGTCCACCTTCCTCGCGTGGTCCTCCCGAGCCTTGTCTTCGGCTGTTTTCCTGATCCGTTCCTCAAGGTTCGCCCTAGCGGCAACGTCTTGTTCTCGCAAAACCAAGAGGCGCTGGGCGGCTGCTTCGGCTCTCTCACGGGCAATGACGACGTCAGTCTGGACCTTTTCCAACCTCGCTTCCGCGTGCCCCAGTTCAGTTCGCAGGCGAGCTATCGTGCGGTTGAGATCGATGACTTCTTCCTCCGACGAGCGATGGTGATCCGCCCAAAAATTGGCCATGTACTCCGAATCAGCGATCTCTTTGGAACGGAGCTCCTGTTCCTGGGTCTCCCTACGTCTGATGAAAGCCAGGCAAGACTCCATATGAGCTTCCGGGCCTCCCCGCCGCAATGTCTCTAGCTCTGTCATGCGCGGCTCCAGAAGACGAAGTTCTCGCATACAACGGGTGAAAAGCCGATTTTCGCCGGATCGTCGAATGTCTACCGCACGGTCCAGGAGAGATTGCTTGAAACTGGCAAAACTACCCAAGCCGAGATCGATAAGAGAAATTACCTGTCTCACGGCGTTCTCGAACTCCTCGACGTGGGCCTGCCAAGACAAGGAGCCAGGGGGAGTAGGTTGTTGACCAGGGGCGAGCGCCGCAATTGGGGGAACCTCGAGACAAGGTTCCATTCCTGGTTGCGGAGCGGAACCTTGGGCAGGAGGAGCCTCCGGGCTCTCGGGCTCATCATCGGATATCAAGATAGGTTCCGCCTCATGCTCCTCAGGAAGCGGTGCATCATCGGGGGCTGAGAAGCACAGTGAGGGCATGGAGGGGGGATCTAAGCAAGAGATACCTATCCATGTCTAAACAGGGTTTGAACTAGGAACGTACCTCCGGCAGCGGCCGTCCTGACCGCACCCGAGGGAGACGCCTCCTTCCTCCTCTTAGAAGTAACCCTCTTCGTCTTCGGTGCCATCTGGGAGACACAAGGTGATCAGGATCTCTTCTGAGAGGAACGATGAGAAAGCCTTGGCTTTTCTTGACGAAGGAAAAAGGTACTAAAATACCCCGATCCTAGACAGTTATATGCAGTTCGATTGGACCCTTCAGTCCCGAACAGTTGAGGGAGAAGCCGAATATCCCGCATCCTATATGAATGATTGAAATTCAGTAGTTTCGGGGCATGATCTCTAATCAACGGCCCAGATCGGGCGTGGAGGACGAAGAGACCCATCGCACTGCTGTAATTAAAGCAAGACGGCGCACCCACGCCTCCGTAACTGACATGCACGTGGGCAGACACACGACCCGTTTAAAGCGGAGCTCTCCCCCTGCAAATTAAAATCGCCGTTGATGTGACAACCGCGAATTCGCTCACAGGTAAAATTCGCCTACTGGCAAAACAAGCCCGTGACTGAAATCCGCCAAGGGAAATTTCCTCGACTTGACATCAACTAGTGCATTAAAATAACTATACTAAATATAGTATGCACACAAGTCGTAATCGCCAGAAGCAAAAGGATAATTTCATTCATGAAAAAGGAGTCCTGTCACAACGAAAAAATTAAAGGCGAATTACAAAGATTTCACTCGCAGTTCCGCCTTACGAATCTTTTCGGCATGGCTGAGCTCAAGCCTCCTTAAGATCTCTCCACGGATCTCTTCCTCTGTGCGTGAGACCAAGTTGTGAATGACGTCCTTGACATCCTTGAGAGCTCGATCCTTCTCCCCAACAGAGTCAATGGTCAATTGCCGGCGGGACTCAACGTCCTCCAACTCCTTTGCCACCTGATCGAGGGCCTTCCCTTGAACCGCCAGAGAAGCCTGCGCGTCAGCTATGACCCGTTTCAGCCTCTCCACTTCAAAGGAAATTTGGGAGAACCGGCTATCAACCGTCTCTTGCTCGTGAGCCACCCGTGCATCCTCGGCTTTGGCCTGCTCCAGCTCCGCCGACAACTTTAACTCCAGCGTCAGATTCTCATCCAGGCGGCGATCCCGATCTGCCAGGGTTACTCGAACTTCGTGAGAGGCGAGATCTAAGAGATTGGAACTCTCCGCACGAAGAGTGAGCAACTGCTGAACCGCCACCTCCACTTCGTTCAAACGCTGAAAATAGGGCCTCGCTGCAGCAGTGCCGAGCCTCTTACGCAAGAAGGACGCGTCGTCCCCAAGGACTTCCTTGAACTCCTCGAAGGGACAATTCCCCTCCAAGACCTGGCGAGTGCAGTGAGCCAGAGTGTCTTCGAAATTGGCCACAGCTCGCTCTACCTGCCTCTTTCGCCAGCATTCCATAGGAGAGAGAGCGGCCTCTTCAACAGAAGACGAAGCCACGATCGGAGCACCGGTGGTCACGATCGCTGAAGTGGCGACTGACGCTGCCGGAGCCGGAACAATCGCTGGCGCCGCCAGAGTGGCAGTGGCAGAGTCGCAAGTCGCCACAGGTGAGGAGCTGACCATTAGTCCAACGGGAGTTCCCCCTTGAGCGGGAGACTCTCGCACTGAGTGTTCACCCCCGACCGATGTTCCCTCGGAAGTGGGGGTTCCCACTTGTCGATTCGCAGGGACCGCCACCTCCTCCTCGCTTGATAGCGCCTCGTGAATGGAGGCGTTGTCATCCGTCTCAGATTCGCCAGAAGGACCCTCCCAAGAGGGAGGATCCTCCTTGCCAGCACTTTCATGGGAGGGGCCAACTACGGATACAAAGAAAATGATGACAATTAGTATCCCCTTGGCCTAAAAGGGTCGACAACAATGAAACTCATGCTTACCTGAACCCCCTGGTTCTCTTTCATCTCCACTCCCCTCCTCTTCATCAGAAGGGATAGGGATCACTTGCTCAACTACACGAATTTGATATGGACAGTCAGAAAATACGAATCTAACTTCGTACACGAGGATATTGTATCGGAAGATTACCTCTCGGTACAGGTGCAGGGGTCATTGAGACCCCCGCCTGTGGCTCCATACCCGATGAAGGAAGCGTACCCTTCGAAATCTCCGGATCCGCTTGCGGTGCGGCAGAAGGGGCTGGTTGAGCCACTTCCGCCCCGGAGACAGTACCAGCCCGACCAGCCGCCGCTCTGGTGGTCACTATAGTCTCCTCGCCACGGGCCCTCTTGGCCACTTCCACTCTAGAGCTCTCCGCCGCTTCTCGCTGCCGTTTTGAGAGCAACGAACTGCTCGGAGATAACAGGGGCACTCCCATACGCCCAGCAATCGCACTACGGGCTTGCTCCAGGCGCTTGCTCACCCGGGTTAACTCAACGGGCTCCCTCCGCTCGCCCTGGGAATCTAAAGGAAGACTGGGAGGAGGAGCTCGTGTTTCGGGTGCTTTGGGTTCGTCTGGACCCACACCCTCACCCTCAGAATCTCCTGCAGGGTCCTCCATGAACAACTCCCTAGCCGTGGCACGGCCCCTTCGCCTCGAAGGTCGAGGAGCTCCTCTTGGGTGACGTCTGTGCTCCGCCAGGCACGAACTCTGGAACCGGAAGTCGGTAGGATCGGCGCTGGCGCCCTGATACCACCGGCAATACGAGAACGTATGGTGCAAGTCGCGGTCCTTTGAGGGTAACTCAAAGCGAGCATCGGTGCCGCCAGCATGAGTCCAGAACCATCCGCGAGCTCCATCCACCAGCCCTCCTTCAAACCGCAGTTGGGGATTGACGTTGCCCACGTACAATTGGTCATACCCAAACTGGCGGGCGAACCTGCAGGGGATGTACGGCTCGAGATAGCACGACGAGCCCGTTCTCAGAACGTGATACCCTGGCCGGATGTTTACCAACCAGCGAAAGGCACCGCGAGGGAGGGTTGTGTAGTGGTCCGCCGTCGGCGCATCCCTGAGAGATTCTCCGTATCCGCCTCCGCTGAAATAGGGGAAGGAACGACGAAAGTTGTAATTCCCAAAGTGGGAGAGCATCTTCCTTGCATCGGGGATGTCCTTGCACTTCCAGGAGCACTTCTCTAAGCGCTGGACGAACGGGACAAACTTATCACCTTGGAGCGCCGCTGGAGCACTCATCAAGCACTCACAGTGGTATACGAACCACGCCATCAGATAAGTATACGGCAGCCCCACCCTGGGGTTGGGAGTCCTGATGACCTCTCCTTCTCCCTCATCAACAGTCGACACGCGGCAGAACTGAGCCGTCAGGGTGCGGAGCCCCCGATGGATGCACGCTATCGTCGCCGATACCAGGGAATAAGACTTCCCGTGAGCTAAGCAAACCGCCGGGTACACGACCTCGACGGGAAGAGCCTCGAAGGAGTGAGTGGGGATTACGCACCTCTTCAACCATAACATGAGGTACCCCGCAAGCAGCGCCTTCCCAGAGATTGGTGACTCCGCCTGGTGGTGGAAAGAGTGGAGGACGGTACCAGACTTAAATCCGCCTTCATCACGGTCGAGAGTCACGGTTCCCCCCTCTTCGGCTATCCTCGCCTCCACTTCAGACTGGTCACATGCGCCTAATGGGAGGGCAGGCTGCCCCTTGACGTCGTTCCCCGGGAACAGATAATCAGCCCAGTTCTTGTGGCTGATCCCCTTCTTCTTCCCCTTATGATCCGCTACCCCCAAGGTGCTGAGGCAGATGTGGTAGTGGCAGAGTAGCTCCCACAAAGTCTCGACCGCCGAGGGCGAATGGCTCAACAGCTGATCGATCTCAGCTTGATCGGGGACGTACTCCTCGTAAGGAAAGTCTCCCAGGGGCAGACCCGACACGTCGTGCATCTCGTGAGGGGTGATGCCAAGCTCACCGTTGGGGGTGAAGAATGTGCCGCTTTCCGCACAATACAGCTCCAGAATGCTGTGGAACTGCGAAGCGTTGATCCGCAAGCCGTGCCGCGTGGCTTCGATGGCCGCGTACAACTCCGTGTTCGTGAGATCGGCGTTCTCAGCCAGAACACGGTCAGTGATCTTGGACCACCAAGTGTCGCTGCCGGGTGCAGAATAGACCCACCCCGGAGCTCTGAAATCCTTTGGTGGAAAGCTCCCTCCGACTCGAAAGAAACGATGGCGAAAAGTCTCCGCCGCCGATATCGACTCCCCCACGGGCAGTTCAGCGGACATTAAACCAGGACGCAGACCCGTCACGCGCTTACATGAGCCATCCACTCCATATCCAGTGGTAGAACCCGTGAAAAAGCCACAAGTGACCCCGTCTTGAGTGGGGGTCAGCTCCCAGTTCATCGTCCGAGGAACCGCGAGGGATCGCAGCTCAACGATCGAGAACCCCCTCGACATACTGGGGAGGTAGTAGTGAGTCCCTTCTACCGTGTGGAACCACATGCTCTCCTTGAGCAACAAGGCAGAGGGGTCGGTCGTGGCGTCGCCGAACAAGAATTGAGGTTTCGGCAGTTCTGCCCTGGCATCATCCGTCAATACCGCGTCGGTCGTCAACTCGCGCAGCGTCAGGTGATGACCATCCGTGACCCTCTTTATCAAGCCGTCCGGCTTGTCGGCGGCGAAAGCGGGTAATGGAGCCAAGGAGGGAAATCTCGGGGGTGCCATGTAATTCGTACCACCGGCGTGGCCAATGGCCACGCCCTCCGGGAAGGCCTCATCGGAAAAAGTCACTGTAAGAAAGGAAAAATCGATTAAGACAAAATCCGCCAAAAGGGCAAAATCGCCCATCAAACAGAGACAGACGGAATCGCCTATCAAAAAGAAAGGTCGCCTCCCTCCCCCCTAAGGGCAGATAGGGCTAACTTTGCCCCAAATTGGGAGAAACTGCCGAAAAGCGGCGGGATTCCAGGACGGTGAGCAACGCTCATCTCCCCAACTCCGACGCCTGGAACCTACACGAAGTCACCCAACAAACTTATCGACGTACCTGAGCACGACTCCAGAGCACTGGCGGGCATGCCGGCGGAGAGGCGGTCGGAGTAACCTCCAGGGCCTGCACCTCTCACTTTGCGCTTCCTAGTTTTTGGAGCCATTGAAAGATGAGGCGGGAATTCTGGTCTTAGAAGTTTCTTTCAAAAATCAAAAGCACGGTGAATCCCAAAGGAGGAAAACAGCGGGTTTAAAAAAAAAAAAGGGGGAAGATTGCCCACGTGGCCGCGACTGCCCTCGAACGGGAAAACGTGGCCACGATCGAATTCGACGGCCCAGATCACCCTCGTCGACGGTTGCATCCAACGGTTGAATTCGAAAACCACGGCCACGATCAAGACGAGGCGCGTTGGGCGGAGTCGAGTTGTCAAATCGTGACAAGGCCACTCCGCCTTAGCTGGAGAGACACGAAGCCCCGCAGGCGAGCATGTGGCCTACTCACATTAGGCCTGATTTCGCCTAAGGAAAGGGTCCCGACGGCGAAAACTTGAATGAACTCCGCAAGCCTTTCAAAATTTCGCCATCAAGTCCTGATTTCGCCTGCACGACTCACACACCTTTGAAGAAAAGGGCGATTTGCCCAAAATCTAGAAACTGGCGAAGTGATTTCGTTTACACCCGCGCCCCAGGCGACTAAGGGTCAGAGTAGAAATCTTAGCACTAAGCCTAAGAGAAACTACTCGATAACTTATCATACTGAGGGGAATAGTATGGTTAGCCCGATTCAAACGGTAATCGGTAAAGGCAGATCAAACCCGTTGATAGCTGAGGGTTTGCTAAAAATCCTAATGCACCTGGCCCGAAACGTCTTTATTCAAAGTATTCCAGATCACACGTAAGTCGGTTTTGGTCTGAAAACTTTGAAGGGGGTCTTGTA
>BQKN01028715.1:0-16770 GCA_022839385.1 Asparagus kiusianus
CTCGATTTGTGGACCTCTCGTTCATTGACGGAATCGAGAGGGGAATTTGGCTTTGGCCCTAACTGTAGTAAGGTTTGACCAAGCTGGAATTGTGTGGTGGAGACTATGAGTAGTCAGAAACCACTGAAAGTTTTGTGAGGAAAGATTAATCCATTGAGTGATTAGATCTCATCTCGGCAAAAGAGTGCTTGTGAGAGCTAGATTCTGACAAACAAGAATATTCTGAATTCGAACATTGATTTCTTGTTCATCAGCGACCGGGTTATCCCTAAGAATACCCCGATGTGGTATTCTTCCGGGAACTTCCCGGTACCTCAATTCTTCTGAGGATACTAAGGGTAGTATCTCTTCAGAAATTTGCCATTTATTGACATCATGAGCCGGTCACCATCTTTGGTGACTAGGCGATAGGCGCCGTTCGAGTAAACTGTTTCTACTACGAACGGTCCTTCCCATTTGGGTTCAAATTTGCCTTTCTTTTTGGAGTTAAGGATCATAGGACGTCTTTCAGTCAAGACCAAATCCCCTTCCTTAAAACTCCTCTGTCGAACCTTTTTGTCGAAGGCTCTAGAAATTCTGGCTTGGTAAAACTCAATATGCTGCTGAGCTTCCAGGCGCTTTTCGTCGAGCATCTCGAGTTCTTCGAGGCGCTTCTGATGTTTTTCTTCGGTCGTCATCTGGGTTGCAAGAGCGATCCGAAGAGATGGAATTTGAACTTCCAGAGGGAGAACGGCTTCACATCCATACACCAACGAGTATGGGGTGGCGCCAGTCGGTGTACGCACCGTGGTACGATAGGCCCATAGAGCTGCGCCGAGCTTATCATCCCAATCTCGCTTGTTATTTTTCACAAGCTTTGACAAGAGCTTTATGATAGTCTTGTTGAAGGCTTCAGCTAATCCGTTTGCTGTGGGATTATAGGCTGTTGACGAGATGTCCTGAATTTTGAACTTTTCGCAGAACCTTATGAAGGCGTTGCTGATAAATTGAGGACCATTGTCGTGTATGATTCGTCTTGGAACACCATGCCGGTAGATGATATGGTGCTTGATGAATACAATGACGTTGCTCGTCTTGACTTCTCTGAGTGGAACTGCTTCAGCCCATTTGGAGAAGTAATCAGTGATCGCCAGGATGAACCGGTCACCTTTGACTGATGGGGGGTTTATAGGACCAACAATGTCCATTCCCCAAGTCTCGAATGGCCACGACGTAACCGAAGGATGTAGATGTTCCGGAGGTTGGTGCATGTAATTCGCGTGTACTTGACACGCGTGACACTTCCGGGCGTATACGATTGCCTCATGCATCATGGAGGGCCAAAAGTATCCCATTCTCCTGATGCGATCATAAAGCTTGGGACCAGGTTGGTGTGCACCGCACTCTCCTTCATGTGCCTCTTTAAGCACTTCTTCAGCTTCTTTGGTTGATAGGCAACGTGCCAGCATGCCATCATACCCCCTGCGGTATAGCGTTCGATTCTCCGTATTATAGTAGAATCTTGGAGCTCTTCGTCTGATCGACTCTCTCTCCTTCACGTCTTCTGGCAAGATCCCATGTAGGACGTAGTCAATGATGGGGAAGCGCCAATCCCGAGGCTCAAACTCAGCCTGAGTTGTGTGCACCTCTTGAATCTCTTCTTCCTTGTCGTCTTCATCGTGAAGCGGCACTAAGAGTTGGTGAGTTCTTACCGTAACAAATTGCTCTGTTCCGGGTGGCTGTGCCAGGGATACAGCTAAAGCTGCTAACGCATCTGCGTAGGTGTTCTGCAACCGCGGAACGTGCTCGATGAAGAATCCTTCAAACGACTCCGCTAGCTCCACCGCCATCTTGTGATACGGGATTAGATCCTGACTTCGAACTTCATATTCCCCTTGGACCTGTTTGACGATTAGTTGAGAATCACCGAAGGCTTCGAGATACTCAACCCCCAGCTCCTTGGCGAAGTTGAGGCCTATAATCAGTGCGTTGTACTCTGCCACATTATTCGAGCATGGCTCGGTTAATGAGTAGGCTCGAGGCATCACATGTTTTCCTGGGGAAACTAAGACCACTCCAACTCCGGAGGAGACCTTAGAACATCCGGGAGTACCTGCGGCATTAGCTGCTCGTGAAGCGCCGTCGAAGTACAAACGCCAAACTTGTTGGTGCGAAGTTGCGTTGACTTCGTGGGTTTCATCAGGTAAGTCGTCGTATATCTCGGCGGCGTCCGTAGCTGGATTAGCTGCCAAGAGATCACAAATGGCCTGTCCTTTTACTGACTTCTGCTGTTTGAAGTGCAGATCGTATTGGGACAAGAGTAAAGCCCACTTCGCTAATCGCCAGCTCATGGAAGCCGGTTGAGTCATGAACACTCGGACCGGGTTAACTTTGGAGATGACGTAGATGGTTTGTCCAACCAAGTAATGCCGCATCTTCTGGATGGCGAACACTAAGGCGAGGCATTCTCTCTCAATCATAGGATATCGAGATTCCGCGCCCATCATAGTTCGGCTTAAGTAATACACCGCCTGCTCGTGACCGTTATCGTCATCTTGTGCAAGCAATGCACTTAATGAGTGGCTCGTCGCCTTGACATAAATCAAGAACGGTTTGCCCGATTTCGGTGCGACGAGTACGGGAGGTTTCGAGAGATATTCTTTGATACTCTCGAACGCCTTTTGACAAGCATCGTCCCATACGAATGACACGCCCTTCTTTGTGAGCCTGGAGAACGGTTGGCATTTCCCCGAAAGGTTTGAGATAAACCGACGGATATACGCCAATCGCCCTTGCAGTCCTCTGAGCTCCTTGAGGTTCCTCGGAGGTTGCAATTCATTGATCGCCTTCACTTTGTCAGGATCAATGTGAATACCTTTGGTGGTGACGATGAATCCCAGGAATTTGCCACTGGACATTCCGAGGAAAGACTTGGTAGGGTTCATCTTCAACTGATGGGCCCGCATCAAGTCGAACATGGTCTTCAAGTCTCTGATGTGATCATTCTTATCACGGCTTTTCACGACCAGATCGTCCACGTAGCACTCGACAGTCTTTCGGAGATGTTCCTGAAAGATCTTCGACATAGCTCGCTGATACGTAGCTCCTGCATTCTTCAAGCCGAAGGGCATGACTGTGTAGCAGAATACGCCAAGAGGCGTTCTAAATGCAGTATGCTTCTCATCATCTAGATGCATCTTTATCTGGTTGTAACTAGAGAAACCATCCATAAAGGACATCCTCTCAAACCCACACGTGTTGTCGATGATAACATCCGTGATGGGGAGAGGAAAGTCATCTTTTGGGCAAGCAGCATTGAGGTCCCTGAAGTCAATGCATATCCGGATCTTCCCGTTCTTCTTCAAGACCGGGACAATATTGGCAAGCCATTCGGGATGTTGCTCCTCTCGGATGAATCCTGAATCGACGAGCTTTTTGACTTCGGCTTCGATCGCTTCCATCATTTGCGGACGAAACCGTCGTTGTTGTTGTTTGACTGGTTTGACATCCGGCTTAATGTTGAGACAATGCACTGCTACGTTTGGATCGAGACCTGGCATGTCTTCATAATTCCAGGCGAACACGTCGATATACTCTCGGATAAGAGAAATCAACTCCTCCTTTTCCTCAGGTAGGAGGCTGTCGCTGATAAATATTGGCTTCGGATTTTCCTCGCTACCCATATTCACCTGGACGACTTGATCTTCGGTAGGAGGCTCTCTTTGCTCGAACCTATCACCGTACTGCATGCTTAAGTGATGAACCCACGGGTCTTCCCATGTCGGCATCTCATCATCTTCTTCTATTGTCGTTGGATCAACCGTGACCATGTTCGACATTAGCTTCTTAAACACCTCACCAAGACTAGTGTCGGAATCCCAGCCCGAAGAGTCGGAAGAATATCCCTTCCTAGTCTTGTTAGCGATTTGGTCGATGATTTGCCAGCCACACTCATCATCTGATGAGACATAGCCTAGACCTCTTTTGTGGCGATAATAATCATCGGGTTTTCCCTTCGGTACATAGGCCATCCGGGGTGGAACCCGTGGACCTCGACCAAAGAAAAGACCCTCTCCGATCTTGAAGTCATACCCGTGCCTTTCCATCATGTTGCGTGCTTTCGCATCATATTTGGACAGATGACGGGCCGGTTTATCATCGTCGTCTTCCTCTTCCATATAGTGGTCGGGTATCGGAGATGCTCTTCCTTTGCCGTAGACGACCTCCTTTCCACCCCCAATCCCTGCGGGGATGATGAGCGTTGTTCCGCAAGGGTCGTGCACCTGCTTCTTCGTTAAACAAAATGATTGAAGAGGCATATAAAAATCAGGGTTAGCATAGAGTTCGTTGGTGATATCATCGAGACCCGTCGAGTACTCTAAATCATCGTTTATTGATAGTTCTTCGGCAAGTTGCCAATTACAACTACCTTCCGATGATTCATCATCGTCAAGATTGATTACAATGGGTACAATGTCGTTTAAAACAAAACCGCCATCGTAATCAAGCCCTGGTTCGGTATCAGCTTCATCTCCGCTGTCCGTTCCTTGGGCCGATGGTTCAGTATCGGATTCAGCGCCGTATAAAAGGGAATCGGTGAAATAATTCTCCAATCCCTTGAACGGTTGCTTATCCGCGACCACCGTCTTGACTTCATTATCTGTGCCCACATATTTGAGGCACTGATGCAGAGTTGACGGAACTATAAGGTTACCGTGGATCCAAGGCCGACCCAACAGTAAATTATAGGAAGTTTCCGCGTCAATCACGTAGCATGTAACTTCCGACTTCAAATCCCCAATCTGGCATTTGATTCGGATCTTCCCCAAGGGTTTGGACCCGCTGGTGTTGAATCCGTAAATCGTCGTGCCAGTGGACGCTAATTTGCTAGTCGGGATTCCGAGATGATGCATCAATCGGAATGGCATGATGCTGACAACGGAACCCGGATCGACTTGGATCCGGTTGACAACGCTGGAGCCAATATGCCCGGTGAAGTACAATGGCCTATCATGATTTGAATTCTTCGTCTACATATCTTCCTTGGTGAAAGAGATGCAGGGGAAGTGATGTGCCGCCAGATTGCATTGTTGAGCTGATGACTCTGGTTCTTCGGAAGATGGCTTGATTCGAGTCAAGAAGGCTTCGGAATCACTCAAGGCTTCTTGTAGTGCTTTCCGTGTATCCTTCGACAACCGCAGCAACTCATATAGAGTTATCCTGGCCGGGATGTTGGCCAATTGTGCCATGATGTAAAAATGTGGTAGAGAGCTTGCAGTCCCCGGCTTGTCTCTCCCAATCGGATGATTGAATCGAGACTGCCTCGGGTTCTGAACTTCTTGACGTACAGGCTCTTTTCCCTTATCTTTCTGCGGGATTCTTTCCGTAGCCACCGCAGGTGTTGGGGGAATTGCCGCAATCCCTAGTTCTGACAGCGTCTTGGAAGGCGGGGTTTTGGTACCCAACTGCTCGGTAGCCTCCGGATACTTGAAATGATATTCGTTCCCGCTCCGAGTTGCAAAGGCTTCCTGCTCGTCTTCAGAAAGCGGGAAGGTTGGAATTCTGTCGTCATCCACCCCCGGTATAGCAGAGGCTCCGTGACAAGATTTGCCTTTCCTCTTCGACTTCTTCTTGCTCTTTGTGGAAGAGTTCGTGGCCCATTGTTCATCTCCGATCAAGTCCGGATGAACCCACAAGATCTCGCCATTTGGGGCTGTGTGTGGCACAAGCCCTTTCTGACGCTGTTGGTGCGGATCATCATTCACCGTCTTCACCGCCGCTTTGATCACCGACTCGTGTTGGAACCAACTCGAGGGAACAGATCCAAAGCTAATGGATACGGTGTTTGCACCCACCTTCTTCTCTTTGGGCTGCTTCATGGTGATAACCCCAACATCAATTAGAGCCTGAATTTTATCTTTGAGAGCGTAGCACACCTTGGTAGGATGGTGCACCGCTCGGTGGAATGCGCAGTATTTCGGATCGTTGACCCTCTTGGCATCTTCTTGATCCTGAATCGGCGGCAGCTTGATCTTGTTGTTCTCCACGAGGTATTTGAAAATACCCGGGATTTCATCCTCTTTAAATGAGTAGACTTTTGGGAATCTCGGCTCCCCAACCTTTTGCTTCTGGGGCTGTTGCTGCCACCTGGGTTGTTGGGGCGCCCTCTGCTGCTGCTGTTGCGGCTGCTGTGGCTGTTGCGGCTGCTGCGGCTGTGCTTGCACCTCAAAGACTTGATTTGCGACCACCGCATTTGCATGCGCCTTCCCTTTACCCTTGGGGGTAAAATTTGGTTGCGGGGCATTATTGGGTATTTGCCCTCTCTCCGCTTTCTTCCTCTTGAGGAACCGCTCGGCTCGCTCTCCTCTCATCTTCAAATCCTTCCAGGTTTTGGATGGCGCCATTCCCATGGCTTCGAGGATGTCGAGCGTCAAGTTGTTGTGGCAAGTCTCGAGGATGAAATCCTCGCTGACCGGATCCCTGCAATTCATGGCTTTGTTCCGGAATCTTTTCACGAAGTTTTCAACCGTCTCGCCGTTCTTTTGTTTTTCATCGAACAGCGTGCCGATTGAAACCTCGGTGTCATCATCAAAGAAATTGGTTAAAAACATGTCCTCCATGTCATCCCAGCCATTGATGCTTCCAGGCTTGAGACGGCGATACCAATCGAAGGCAGCTCCGCGAAGAGTGCCGACGAATGACCGCACCATGAGGGGCTCATTTCCAGAAATGATTCCTAAATGAGACTTGAAGTAGATTAAATGCTGGGTAGGGGAACCCTTCCCATCAAACGGCGTAAAGTTAATTAGATTAAACTTTGCCGGATATGGGATTGATTCCCACTCCCTCGGATAGGGGCAGGGTATACCAGACCTTTTTACCTCTTGAGCACTCATCAATGCGTTGATTTTGCTCTCCAGGTCCTTCATCTTCCTGTCCTCACTTGTCTCGGTCTTCGAGTGGCTTCGAGGTGAGGTGACATGGTCCTCTTTTGCATTATCTTCTGCGGGACCACCCCCAGTGTTGGTATTGACGGGAGGGATGTTGACATTATCCGCTTCCCGCTCATGCTCCTCTGGATTGCGTTGACTCGGTTCTCCTTGGTGAACCGTCATTGCCGCGATCTGTTGGTCGTGCATCTCCCTCATCCGCTGCATGGCCATCTCCATTTCAAATTTGAAGCTCTCCTTTTGCTTGGCCAGGGCTTCTTCAAGTATCTTCGACACTTGTTCGGCGCTGATCATGAGCGATTCATAAGGTCGGCCTGCACTTGAAGCCGTGTCATCGGATGCGACGGCGGAGCAGGTATCAGAATCAGCATCGGATTCCTCTTCTTCTAGGGAAAGTCCCTTTTGTACTCTTGGGTAATTCTTTCGTTTGATGGTTCCCGACCGCAACCATGTCATACATCGGGAAGCCTCGGCAAGCTGATCCAAGTTGAGGCGTGGTGTTGATCCCCCTCTGTCGGTCATGTTGACTGACACTTTCGAGTATTCATCCTCTCGGCGGAGCGATTTCTTCTTGTGGAAACGCTTCGGCTTGGAGAGTCTCTCGAACACCGAGATTCTTGTTGGGGTCTGAGCACAGCAACACTCGGACAGCACTGCCTTGATAATGTTGGCACACGGGCAGTGGGACTCCATATCCCGCATGTATCTCTTTCGAGATTTTTCTACACCCCCAGCCCTATAGTACAGCTCATCAGCTTGATAGCTGGAGCAACCTACAGAGTGTTGGTAGGTGTCCCTCAGTATAACACGCTCATCCTCAGACGAGTGTGTTTCCCTTTGGGAATGTAAAACACGGTTAGATTTTTCAAGAGTGGCCCGTTCAATTTTACGCTTTTGAGAGCGTAGAAACCGAACGGGCTCTTTCAGTTCGACTCGCAATTCAGTGCGGTCGGTGATAGGGGCTTTCCCTTTTTCATCTTTCTTGGGGGGATTGATTCGACCCCCGGTCTGGTTTTTAACTTGGGGACCTTTCAATAGTCCCAGCCGTTCTTTGACGGGTATTCTTCCTCGGTTCTCCGGTAAGGGACCGAGGCGACTCGTCAAAGGAACCTGGGATCTTGAATGATCCCCTTTTTTACCTGGCCCTGTTGAGGGTGCCGGTACAGGAGGAGTAGGCTCTGATTTGGTTGAACTCTGGGCGATAATCTTGCCCTTCTTTGCTGGAAGTGTTGGTGTCGATTTAGGAACCCACACCAATTTGCTTGTAGACGGTGTTTTGACCACCGTTTCTCGCTGCATCTCCTCTGCCTTCTTCAGAAGGAGCAGGGCATGTGCGAGTAGAGCGCGGCGCTTCTTGATTCGCTCCTCGAGCGTGGAGCGGTTCCTCTTGACGCGGATCCACTCACTTGCTTCTGTTTTGAAGGGGAGGTTGATTGCTTGCCGTTGCTCTTGTCGCTGCCTCGACTTCAGATCCTCCGCATAGCGCACTCCATCTTTCGACTCCTTAGCCCTGGCGATCTGTTGAGCGAGGCGTTGGCGGCGTCTTTGGATCGTCCTTTTTGATGGAGTTGGAGCAGCATCACCCATTGCCTTTGGTGCTGTTGGATCTACGTTCTTGACCACACTGATCGACGCAAGGCCGTTGTGTGGTGCAAGTGTAGCAGCAGCGACGGCGGGGTCTTGAATTGAGGAGTTGGAGATCCCGCAAGCCCTTTTTGGAGATGGGTCCTTCCTGCGCCGGTGCGGAGAGGCAGATCTGGAGGAGGAGGAGGAGAGGTACTCTTCATACTTCTGCTGGTCGAACTCGTACTCGACCTCTTCATTCACCCGGATCTTGAAGGCCGGTTGCGTCACTCCGATCTCGGCAGCGAGGTCGGCGGCTCCCACTGTGGTCGCCAGCTTGTTTCCGGTAAAAGTTGCTGTTTTCATTGATGTTCTCTTTTTCGAGATCTGTTACAACTTCGATCGTTACAACAGTATAAAATGAAAACAAAGGGGTTACAACTTAAACGAAAATAAACACGAGAGCCCGGTTTGGTACGGTCTCGCTTGCGTGGGTTGTTGGCCTGTGACGGGGACGTCGATATCCGTGGACCGCCGACTCTTCAAGATCCCTCCGGGAAAATCCGGCAGAGCTTCGTCTATCCGCGTGGGATATAGAAGCGGAACTTCGTCGATCCGCGTGAGATCTAGAAGCGTAAAGCGTATATCTCGGCTAAAACGAGATAATAGCTCTTCTCAGTGTCGCCTGCGAAGGGCAACACCAAGGAACAGAAGGGGGGTGAATGAAGAAAAAGATGAAGACCTTTCGCTCCTCGATCCGGCAGGGCTTCGCCGCTCTCCTACAGACTCTGACTCCTCACTCCGGCAGGGCTTCGCCGCTCTCTTGCAGAACAATCCTTGGCTAAGATAATTCAGCCTTGAATTGAGTGCAAAATCAAGAGCCCCTCACAAAGGAGGCCAAGGGGGCTATTTATAGCCAAAAGGAGAGGGGGGGGCTGATGTGAGACACCCCTAGGGTGTCTTGGCTTTGCCAAGACGCCTCTCGGGTGTCCCGGGCCTGCCGAGGCCCATTTGGGTGTCCCAACGCAGTCCGAGGTCCTGCCGTTGTCCTGCCGTTGACTCGCTGTTGACTTTTCGTCCGAACTCGGATTTGAGTGATTTCGGATGCGTTGGAATCATGACGGCGAGCTCTGTAGGCCCCAATGGTTGGATTATCCGTGGGGTGATCGGGGCACAGCGGGCATTGGTCCAATTGCGGTGATCGCGGGGTTTTCGGTCAACCTGTATCCTCGTGATTCTGACATTCTGTCGGATCACGTCATCCGTCGGTTTGCTTCAATCGCTCACCGGCGTCATTTGAGCTCTTGTGAACTAGGTAGTGACGTTCGATCGTCGATCGTTAACACCGAGCTGTGAGTGGGGACCTATCGGCAATTTTCGATGCCTACAGTGATGTTTATGATTAAATCTTATGTCAAGAATAATCAAACGAATCTAAAACTGAGATATTAACATGATCATGATCATTAGGGTTTTTTATGAGTTATTTATAGTTTAATATGATTTATATGCTTTAGATTGTCAAAATAAACAAGAATTAGGTTGTTTTGCATGTTAAACCCTAGATTTATCTGTTCATGTGATTCATTTTGTTTAAACAAACTCCTAGTTAAATATACATGACAATGGAATCAAGTTTTATTCATATAATCTGATAAAACCCTTTGTTTTTGAAGGAAACACGAGAGAAGAACAAACTATGAATTTTCAGCCTGTTCAGTCGACTGAAGTTGCCATTAGTCGACTGATGGGAGGTCATCAGTCGACTAATGGCAAGCATCAGTCAATTGACGGGCTTGTGTTTGCCTGTTATTTTGTGAACGATCCTATCAGTCGACCGATCATATCAGTCGACTGATGAGGTTGTCGGTCAACTGATCAAGTTGGCTTTTGTGAGATTGAACCTTTTGCTTGTGTGTTTGTTTGGTGAGTATTTTTGTACAAGACGTGAATTGATATTCACGCATAGTTTAAAGAGTACACGTACGGGATTGAGTATGCATGATTACATTGTTTGGGGTATCCAAATAGGTTACAATCGTTAAGAGTAACGACTATTATTATATATATTATAATTATGGTCAGTTGGGTGGGCTTAATCAGGTCCCGCAATGAGACCGTGGATGGACTATACTCCGAGTACTTTAGTCGGGTCTTGCAATGAGATCGCAGATTAACTACACTTCTTTATTGGTCCATTTGGAGATGCGCAGAGGTTGATATATCTATCTATTAGTCCGCATGAAGATACGTAGAGGTTAAAATACCTATCTATTGGTCCGCACGAAAATACGAATTGGTTGATATACCTATCTACCGGTCTACATGGTTATGCGACGAGTTATTATACTTAGTTACTGGTCTGCACGGGAGTGCGATGAATTGACATACCTAGTTATTGGTCTGTATAGGAGTGCAATGAACTAACATATCTATTTATTGGTCCGCCCATGGGTGTGATTCGATAAATAACCCAAGTGTAGGTGAATATTGACATCATCGATATAATCCATTATGAAAGTATTTCACAATTTAGATACACGAGTGTGTCAATATCTGTTTTACCCATTAAAGGTAGTATGAGGAGTTGATATGACATTTTTGGAGATGTATGATGTGGTATTTCCTATATTATCTTTCTTTTATTTATTTATTCTTAGTTTTGGAGTTAATATTTAGCGATTTACAATTTGAGACATATGGTATATACATGAGGGTTTTCATGTTTGGATTATTTCGCTCGACGTACCAGTCTCGTGTTGTGAGTTTCTAAGTATTAACCCTAGTTTAGTACAGAATAAATGAATTAGGTAGACTATGCATTTATAGGTAGAGCCTCCATCATACCTAGTATCCTTTCCCCTAGGGACGGATGGAGATGATCTTGCTAGCGCTCTGACGCTGTGGTTTTCACTTTTTTTCAGGTAGCAGAGCAGAATTTCGGAGAGTCGCAGGTTGACGGATTTTTAGCATAGTCGCCGTCATATATGTTTAGTAGTTCTGCTCCACAGATGTTTAGTTTATATTTCTAGTTGATGTTTAGATTTGTATTACATTTTGAGAGCTAAGAGAGCTTATGTACTTTTTAGTTGACTCTTGTAGTTGAGATTTTGGATCATTTATTTCAGATTGTTGGACATATTTTCTTTTATATCTGTTGAGACCTGATTATTTGGAGATTTATCAAATATTTCTGTGTTCTATTTCTTGTCTTTATGTCTTTTATATCTACTTGTACCTGTACTATCTTATTTATTTCCACTAGAGGGATATTTCTCTGATGGTGAAACATGTCATTGCAAAGTATAGGTGCATGGCAGGTTTGACATCATTGGTTTCACAATGGACTGTAGCCTTGTGTGAATCCAGGGGCGTCTTATGAACCCAAAGTATGAGTCGCACATCGAGATATGTGCATTGTGTACGAGGGTACACGGATTTGGATTTGAGCACACATGAGCTATTGAGGTGCGTAATCTAACATTTTGAATTTGTCATGTTAGTAACTGACGTATGTTTCATTGCATATTGCGTATCGTGTTAGTTGGGATGCTTGAGTGGGTTAGTCGGTATCCAACAATGAGATTGCGGATGGACTACACTCAGAGTGGGTTAGTTGGTATCCCACAATGAGACCGTGGATGGACCACACTCTATGATGTATCGTGATTTTCGAATTAATCTAATATGCCTATACTCTATAAGGCGATCATCTAACATGCATCATTCCGGAATAGGGGGATATGCCTATTTTCACAGAGTGATTGAGTATGATGGTTGTTGCCACAGGATATTGTGATGGCCTTATAAGAACATAGTTGTTTCCGATAGAGAATTACACAGATTGCATTCATGCTCCCATGTTAATTACCCAAAGGTAGGGTATAATACTGAGAGTAGCATGCATGGCATATTCTATGCGAGATTATTTTATCGGATGTTTATTCTGGTGACTGAGCTATTTACCTGAGGGTAGTGTGTTTTTACATGACCTATATTGGTGGAGGTTTGAAGTTGTAATTTCTTTTATTTATTATTTCATGCATAGGATTTGGAGTTAGTATTAGCGATCCACAATTTGAGATACGAGGTATATACATGAGGGTTTTCTTGTTTGGATTATTTTGCTTGACGTACCCATTCTCATATTATGGATTTCTAAATATCAATATCCGTTTAGTTCATGATAGATAATTTTATATCTATATGTACTAACATGTATTTTCATATATATACTCCTAACTCCCTTTCCCCTGAGGGCGGTGGAGATAATCTCGCTAGCACTTTGACGCTCGTTATTTCCTCTCATTTCAGATAGCGAGCAAAGCATCCGGAGAGTCGTGGGTTGACGAAATTTTAGCTTAGCATTAGTCATATATTATTAGTAGTTTATTTCATGCTCCATAGTAGCTAGTGTTTATTTTTAGACGTTTAGAGTTGTACCTCATTTTGGAAAGGTTGTGTGCCTTAGTACTCTATTCAGCCGACTCTTTGTATCGAGATATTTTACATTTGAGCTAGTTTGTCAGTCGTACTTCATTTTATTTAGTTGGAATATGATTATGAGTATTTAGATATCTCTTTCCTTTATCTTGTTCATTGCAATATTACCTTATTCTATCTGCTTTGTACCTTCACTTATATATTGTTGATTCCACTAGAGATATTATTGTGATGATGAAATGTGTTGTTGCATGATGTTGGTGTATGGTAGGTTTGACATCCTTAGCTTCACCTTGGACTGTAGTCTTTTGTGAAATCAGGGGCGTCATGGATTGTTTTACTCAAGAATATTTTTAAGTATAAGAGATCAGAACCCAGTTCTGGTTGATATATTATATTATGGTCAATCAGAAGACATTGTGGAGGTAATCTACGGGTTTGGTAAACAAAAATAATGTAGTTACATAATTTTCATGGTTACATCGTATCTTACAAAATTGTAGAAGGATCATTATGGGTTTACATTAGTCAATCTCTACTGAGAAATATATCTAGATGAGAAATTCATTTTCGCAGAATAAGCGGATCAGTGCTTCTTTGTGAAAGATCCGAATGTCATGACTGATTGGGTGGTTTTCTATAATGAGCCAAGATCCATTGTTCTTCCTAATAACAGAGAAGAAAACAATAAAGAAAGTGAAGATAATTATAATGAACTAGTTGGGTCATATGATACATTTTGCAAGACTTCTCCTACATGTAAAATGTGGTACTTGATATGATTGATTCTGATACTCAAACCGACATTCCGAATCTTATTATAGGCGGAGGCACTAGCTCGAATAAGCAAACAATTAGAAGACAAACTATAGCAAATATACTCAGTCAATCTCGTGGAAAATAATTACAATAGGTATGAACTATGTTACAATGCATAATTGTTAAAAAAGTTTCTAATAAAAATAATTAATTCTTCTCATAATAATTTTTCTTATGTGCTTGTATATATTTCTTGTTAAGTATCTTAATAATTTAATTTACAAATGAGAAATGTGAGGCTTTTTTAATGATGACCATGATTGATCATGGAGTATCACCCCATGCGCAGGTTATATTGAGGAGACACCACCATCTCATTATGTAGGTATAAAATACTTAATATTTTAATAATTCTTTTATAAATTATTAGTCATCTAGCTCATATTGTTTCTTGGTTGGAGACTTGGGTTATGCAATACTTGGCCCCTCTAGTGCACTACTAGCACCATCCCCTGGGACAAGTATTAAGTAGTAAATATTTCATAATGATCAATTAAATTTTATGTTAATTATTCTCTTTAATTGTGTAGATGACTCGTGGACACCCTCGTTCTCTTCTTCTACATTTCACACCATCTTGAATCCTAAGACACCCGAGTTTCGCAATTTACCCTTCTCTCCAGACTCGATTAAGTCCATAGCTGAATCAATGAAGCACCACACACGTGTGGTGAGAAGGTTGGAGGAATTGACACTTATGATGGAGGCTAGAAAGCCGTTGCACTCACAGCCAAAGAAAGGGAGAAAGCGATTGATAAATGTAATAATCCACTTTTAATTTTTACATTTGTAGATTACGTGATATATTATCATATTGTTATCATTGTAGGTGCTAAGACGAATTGCATAAAGGGACGACGTAGCGGGAGCAAGCCTGAGCCCAAACAACTACCAAGAGTCATGAGAACCATTATTCGATGAATAAGAATTCATTTCCTGTTGGTGCTGGGTCATCACAATTTAATAATTATATTAGGTTCTCGTACGTAGAGCAAACATCATCAATCCTTATTACAATTCCTAAGAACTACCTTGGACCACCTACGAGCAGATATGGAATGAGCGTATGGAAACGTTGTAGTACTTTTGTTATTCATTTATTATTGATTAGTAATAGTTATTGAATTATCCTAATTAAATATATATGCAAACTTGCATGAAAGCTTCTCCTTGAGGACTTTGATGGGGCTTGGCACTAAATTTTTGATGTCAAGGTTGAAGCCGTCCTCAAACAGTGGTGGCATCAGATTAAATAAGAAACATATGATAGATATTTAGAGGACTGGTAGAGGATTCTGAACGTTGATAATAGGGTTGACGAGCATCATTTCATAGCTCTTCTCATGTACTGGGACACCACTACCGCACAGGTTAGTTTTATGAAAACTACACTATTTATATGATATATTCATTCATTGCATCTTTACTGAAATAAATTTTTTCAAAGAATAAATCAACAAAGGGATCAACAAATAGAAAGAAAAAGTCGCATGACCATCACTTGGGCACACACTCCTATGCTAACCTAGAGGATGGTTATTGTCGAGATATGGTATACATTATTTAAAGTTTTAAATGTTCTTAATGATTATTATGACTATGAAGTCTCGTAAATTTATAAACTCACATGGAAAACCAATAATGATAGTAAACTTAAATGCAGAGTTAGCATATAGTACATCCCTTGATCGTTACAGATGATGGGAAGAATAGGGATAAGATCAAGGCAAACCTCAAGTTGGTGGCAAGACTTAATTATAACTTACTTAGAAATGTTAACTGGATTTCTTTTGAAACTTATTTAAATTTTCTTAGATCTATTCCTAATGCTGTAATTTTTTAAATCTTATGTGTGTGCTTTAGGAGGGTTTTGAAGCCGCAACAAAGGAGGCAACAACACTGCACATGTCTTAGGAGGAAGTAGAAGGCGAGCCGTACCCTCACATGCTATCTCTAGAGGATTACATCACTCTCCCTCTGATTGTATTTAGATATAATAGGTAGGGCGGTAAACAATCGAATCAAATCGAATAATAAGTTCCTATTTATAGTTGTTTAAAATTATCGAATTCAAATGCAAACTCTAATATTCATTTCCACCCTAATAATAAGAGAGGAAGATATCCACTGCATGGTGTTGGAGCTTCATTGGGCATAAACATATCATTCACAGCATCCTCCGTTTCATCTATAGCAATGAAAGTAGTATCAGTCAATATTTCTGTTATGCCACTTGTTCTACGTATCTCCATCTATTTCGTGGAAAGATTGACTCAAAACTACACGTTCAGGTGACTAAGGAGATGACTACCATTGTGATGAAGGCCCATGATAATCACATTTTTATTACATTTTATACTCTCATTATCTATTTAATTTAAATAAATATGCCACTAATAAACGTGTTTTATCTTAATTTTAGGTTAATGAATAAAAGCCCAAAAAAACTTAATATCGCATCTCTCAAAAAGCCCAAGAGTCCAAGCCCAAGAGAAGATCAACCAAAGATTTATTTCTATGTTCATAGTGTAAATTTCTTTGTTCTTATTTCTCCTCTTTGTAATACGTTTTTATCTTCACTCTTTTCTTTTAATCTTCTCTAGTATAGTTTTCATTTCTTGTTTTCATTTGCTAAGATGTTGAACTAATTCTTGCAGGAATTCTAGAATTGTCTAAAACTAGTGTAATTTCTTTTATAGTTTGTAAATTATTTTCTTGCGCTTAAAATAATCATGTGTAGGATAATCAACTAGAGAACTAATTGGTAGAAGAATAATTTGATAATCTATACTTATCTTAAGTGGTTTGATAGGTTATGCTTATGAATTTTAGAATTACTATCTAGTTGTTGTTCTTTTCATGAATTTTAATTTTACTTAGATGATAATTTGATAGGTTATGCTTTCCTTAAGTAGTTTGATAGTCTATACTTAAGAAATAATTTTTATTAAAGTAGTATACTTCACTTAAGCCTTAACTTAGACTTTTAATTAAAATAATAAAATTTTTGCATGCT
>BQKN01028719.1:0-12516 GCA_022839385.1 Asparagus kiusianus
GTTCTTTTGGTAAATTATCACCTACCAGCTACCACGTCCTCTGTATTGTCCGCCAGGCTAGTTTTCAATTTGGTTTGTATCTGTTTTTGGTGGTTCCTTTTACCTAGAATCTTCCTTCAATGTCTTTAGTGCACATCTGTAACCTTTTAAAATCAAATCTCCATCTTATCCTTAGTAAATTTAAGCTGTGTGAAATGTCATGATTTAATATATATATATATATATATATATATATAGGGAGAGGTTCAAATAAAAACCTCACTATCCTAAAAACTAAAAACCTCTCCTCCATTGGATCTAGATTCATCCAATGGCTGAGATTAAAGCTGCATAAGGGTAATAATGTAAAATAAACAGCCCACTAAAGAGAGGTAATTAATGCTATTCTGTTGAGTTCTCCATTTCCCCATGCAATCTCACGGCTCAGGCAACCCAACAGTCACGAAGAGCAGCTCTCTCTCAATCGAGAAATCGTCAACAGCTCTCGTTCATCGATCATCTTTCTTCAGCTCTCGTTCATCGAGAAATCGTCCAGCAGATCTCGTTCAGCGTTCTTCAGCTCTCTCGTTCATCGTCCAGCAGCTCTCGTTCATCGTCTAGCAGCTCTCGTTCAGCGTACATCAGGTCTCTCGTCGTTCATTGTCCAGCAGCTTGCCATTGTTAAACATTTTATGGAGATTTAAATGGAGAGCTTGAATTCAGGTGTGCAGTGTCTAGTTGATTTGATTGTAATGGATCTAGATTCAGTATTTAAATAATTAGTCATATGACTTATTATATAGGAGCTTACATTCTTAAACATTTTATGGAGATTAAAATGGAGAGTTTTAATTCAGTTGAACACGTTATAGTTGTTAATCTATATTAACTGCATTGAATCGGGATTCATTGTTAGAGATTGCAGTGTTTTTCATAATTTATTCACTTGTTTAGTGCAGTGAATCTGGATTCAATGCAGTGAATCGAGATTCACTCCAGATTAATTAGCAATGATATGAATTCAATACAGTGAATCGAGATTCACTCCAGTGACTATAGATTCATTGCGATGAATCTCGATTCAGTATATCAAAACTTAGTCATATGACTTATTATCTAGGAGTTTACATTCGTGAACATTTTATGCCAATTTAATTGGAGAGCTTGAATTCAGTTGAACAAGTTCTAGTTGTGCAGAGAATGCAATGATCTTCATAATGTATTCCCATGTTTTCTTTAGTGAATATGAATTCAATTCATTGAATCCAGATTCACTAAAGAAAACATGGGAATACATTATGAAAATCATTAAATTATCTAATAACTAGAACGTGTTCAAACGGATTCACGTGTTTAATGTAGTGAATATGGATTCAATGTAGTGAATCGAGATTCACTAGAGTGAATCCAGATTCATTGCTATGAATCCAGATTCAGTATATTAAAACATAGTCATATTATTTATGTTGTTTTATTTTCAGTTGTAGGCAGCAATGAACAAATTAAGGAACCACATGTTATAAATGCATCGGACAGTGATTTTGGGGAAGATGAAATGGACGAAGTTAGCTCGATTCCTTTTGAATCACCAGGTGGTGGTATGTATTGGAAACCTCGGGTTGGAGCTGAATTTAAACCTTATCTAAACCAAAGCTTCCGATCACTAGATGATGGTATAGAGTTTTACCGAGAGTATGGACGTAAAAGTGGGTTTGAGATCAGACGGCATACAGAGAAGAAACATGAGGACGGTACAGTTCTTCTTAAACACATTATTTGTAGTAGAGCTGGCAGTAATGAATCAAAGATGGATGTTGATTATGAGGATTTTAGTAGCAGTTCGAAAAAGAGAAGGAGAATTGTATCTAGTAGATGTGGTTGCAAAGCTAAAGTCGTTTTTAAGTTTGATGGTTTGAAAGGTTATAATGTTCTCTCCTTCGTTGAAGAGCATTCTCATTTTTTGGTCTCCGGTAGTGGGAAATAATTTTTGAAGTCAAATAGAGTTCTCGGTCTTGCACATAAGAAACTTGTATTTGATGGAGCAAAAGCCAATATGGGGCCTAACAAAACATATAACTTTGCTAAGGAGTTGTGTGAAAGTTATTCTAATGTTGGTGCTACGTGTACTGAGTTTAAAAATTGGAGTAGGGATGTGAAGCTTTATATTGGTGATCGAGATGCTCAAATGATCATCGAGAAGTTCACGGATAAGAAGGAGATGAGTGATGGATTTTTCTATGATTATGCAGTCGATGAAGGGGGTCGATTAACTCGCATCTTTTGGGCAGATGTTATTGGGCGAAGAAATTACGATGTATTTGGAGATGTGATATCATTTGACTCTACATATTCCACAAACAAGTAAGATTTTATAGTTAATCTCTTACGATTTTCAATATTGTAATTATATATCATAGTGAATCTTATATTGTTTGTATGTGATACAATAGGTACAACATGAAGTTTGTTCCATTTACTGGTCTCGACAATTATAAGAAGTATGTTGTATTTGCAGCAGGATTGATAGCTAAAGAGGACATTGATAACTATGTCTGGATTTTTGAGGTATTCATGAAATGCATGATTCGCGAGCCAAAGTGTATTGTTACAGATCAGTGCCCTGCCATGAAGCAAGCTATACCAACCATCTTTACAGAAGCACGTCACCGTTTGTGCATGTGGCATATCATGAAGAAATTTAACCAAAAGGTAATGAATCGCACATATAAATATAATGAATCCTCATTAGATAAATACTGAATCTTTCGTTATATATTTATATTGTAGTTGGCAAAATGCATTTCGAAGATGGATGATTTCAAGAGGAAGATCAATGCACTGATTTGGAGTATAGATATAGATCCAGCAACATTTGAAGTCGGTTGGAAAGATGTTATGAAAGAATATAAGCTTGAAAGTAATGAATGGTTGTGTGAACTGTATAACATTCGGGAGTCATGGATTCCAGCCTATTATGCTGATGATCCAATGGCCGGTTTATTGCGGACTACATCAATATCAGAGAGTGAGAATAGTTTTTTTGACAAATTCAACCGTAGATCTGACACATTGACGGAATTTTATCTCCGATACAAGAGTGCTATGGAGAAGCAAAGGCATACAAACGCAAGATTAAACTATGAAGGAACAAAGTCGATGCCAAGAATGGACACTCCATTGTTATTGGAGAGGGATGCAGCAGAGTTGTACACTCGAACAATGTTTTATGAGGTACAGAGTGAGATAATGTCATCCTGTTATGATATGAGTATCAACAGTATATTAGAAGAAGATGGCGTGAAGATTTTTTCCGTAAAGGACAAAAAGATACATGGAAAAATATTTGAGGTAAAACTTAATAATGGATATTGAAACAATAAAAATTGAATCTGTTTTCAATGCAATGAATCGTGATTCAGTGTTGTGAATCTCGATTCACAACAATGAATTGCGATTCAGTGACCATTTCATGTGCTTGTCATTTTCTTTTTTTATTCCGTGCTAATATACATTGCTTTTTGAATTTTAGGTGAAACACGCTTATTTGAACAATGACGTGCAATGTACGTGTAGGCTGTTTGAGAAAATGGGTATAGTATGTAGACATGGTTTTTTTGCACTGAACCAAGCTGATGTAACAAAAATACCAAGACATCTTGTTGTGAACCGATGGACAAAAGGTGCTGAGATGAGGCATTCATTGCAGTTCAAGGAAATATCAGAACAGTGCAATGCAATTGAAGTTACAAATCGTAAGTTGAATGACATATGGTATGATTTCCAATCCTGTGTAAGTTTGGCAGGTTTAGATGTTGAGAGACTTGACTACCTGGAAGGGAAGTTGAAGGAGTTGAAGCACAGTTTGCGTGAATCTAGTTGGAAATCTGACACACAGAACAAAAATGATGTAATGGAGTTTTTTGTTGGCTCAAAAATACCAGCGGAAGTGATCGTTAAAACTCCAATTGAAGGTAGAAACAAGGGGTGTGGACGAAGAATTATTGGTGATTATGAGAAATCAATTACTCAATGAAAAAAGAAGGTGCCAAGGCTGTGTAATATGTGCAAAAAAAATCGATTTTCATGACGCACGTACATGCCCATTAAAGAAAACAATACAACAGAGTGATGTTTAATTTAGTTGTCATATTTCGTTTCAGAGTCATTTTTATGAATACATTTCTTATGCAAATTGCTGAATTGTGTAATTCTTAACTACATATATTTACTGGATTATTAATTACATTGTTACGTTGTGTCATGTTAGTATATTGAATTAAGATCTACTCATATAGCATGTGAATTCCATTATTATTAGTTGTATTATTTAAGCAGGAATGATAAAGTCGTTGTATGCAGTCATCAGTTTGAATTTAATTCGCGTTAAGTGATTCTGGACTAACTATATTGAATCTAGATTGATTGCAGTGAATCCAGATTCTCTGATATTGAATCTAGATATCACTATAGGGATTCATTATAATCAATCAAACAATCAAATTACTTGGTTGTTTCGGTTTAAGTTATTATGGACTAACTATAATGAATAGAGTTTCATTTTAATGAATCTGGATTCACTGATCTGCATATGGATTCACTATAGTGTAGTGACTAAGATAATATTGACTTGCTGAATTTTTTAGTGTAGTGAATCGAGATTCACTTTATTGAATCTGGATTCACTATAGTGAATCTAGTTTCAATCTAATAATTTAGTAATAACTTAAGATAATATTGAAACATTGATCCAAGATTCAATACATACAATCCACAATAAGTATGATCAATTTATTGTATGTTACATAAAAGCTTGAATTATAACTCACATTATATGCTGTAATCAAAATTCTTCCATTTGCATTCACTACCTTCACAGTATTTTCATATAATATGAAATAAAACTATGACAAAGCTATTCTCATAAAGTATATTTACATAGAAAAGCAGTTCAACACAAACTAGAGTATTCCATAACATTAAGTGACAATGTACTCAATAACTGTAAACTTCAACGTTGAAAATTATGGTGATTACAGAATATCATTTTCTTTGAGATCTTGTGGTCTTCCTCGTCTCTTTTTTGATTTTGTCAGTTTCAGCATGGTGCTGTTGGGCTTTGCTGATGACTTCTTTGGCCAATTCATTTGTTGGTTCAGTAAGAATTTGGCAACAGTATATAGACCTCAGTCTATGTAGCTGATTTTTTAATCGCTCCTGTCGATATGAATAAAAGTTCAGTTCAAGATTCAGTAGCTATATTCTAAATATTATTAATTCAAAAAGACTAAATGTAAATTATCAACACATTATTAGTTTAAGCACTTACACCCTCTCTATGAAAACCAGAGTTCCAATTTGTTGTACCACCGCCCATGTAGGTCTCCATATGTCTCATAACAAAAATACCACAATCAAATTTTTTTTCGCCGTTCTCCACTCCATCTCAAGTCTGTCAGGCGTTAATGTATTTATTTCACTCGCCTTGTGATGTTTTTTGTGTGCCAAATATCTCACAAAATTCTGGTGCTGTTTAATCAAAAGTAATCAGTGTCACATAACAAATCCAAATTATTATACAGTAATATTTAATGTAATATACAATTTGTTTTGGTTGTTTATATGCAAACAGTATTAATGACATTGAATAACGATTCATTGGATCTAGCTCGCTATAATTTAATAGAGTTAGTTTACCTGGATTTACTGTAATGAATCTGGATTCATATTAGTGAATCTGGATTCATTAGAATTAACTATAGGTAGTGCATCATGATTATTTGATGTGAACACAGATTCACTAGCTATATTGAATCAAGATTCATAGTAAGATGTGAATCCAGATTCACTACACCTCGTGATCAAAGTTTCAGATCACTAGTTATACCTAGTGGATCTTTATTACGTGATGTGAACACAGATTCACTACCTCTAGTGAATTGAGATTCATAGTAAATGTGAATCCAGATTCACTAATTATAGTGATCGAGATTCACTAGAGTTAGCTAATCTGGAATTCTCTGACTCAGGTGAATTCAAGATTCACTATAGTGAATCCATATTCACCATAGTGAATCCATATGCACCATAGTGAATCCGGATTCACTACAGTGAATCCGGATTCACTCATTACTATTTTTTGCCAGTAAATGTTTAAAGAACATACGTAAGGTGGAAAAAACATACCAAACCCTCAGGACGACCTTGGTATTTTTCCTTGTAGTCTGGGCAGTTTTTGCTATTGTCAATCAGCTCCATACTTGGATTCTTTAGCCCATAGCCTACAATGTAGAAATGCTCAAACGCATTTATGGGGAAGAAGACCTATTTGTTGTGAAATTTAATCAGAGAGTTTACAGATATAGTTAAAATTAGGCAAAAGAACAAAAACATTGTATTCTAATCTTTACCATATCAATCTCATTAAACTTCATATGTGGATACAGAGCAAGTTGCTCATCCATCCGGGAAGCAAACCGATTGTATCTCAATTCATCATTGACCTCATCTGTGTGATGAATGTTGCAAAACTGTACAACATAAAACTGGTTAAATAATATGTAACTCAAGTGTTATTTTAAATAAAATAAAGGAAGATACGGACGGTTGTCTCAACATTGCAGAAGAATCTAAGTGGAGAATTTTTGGACTTCATTTTTTCTCTGCTGTTCAAAATATAGGACCAAATGCTTATTACATTTGCCTCAACGTCTTCAGCAGGAAGGAAAGTCTTGAAAGCAGGTAAGAAACATTCAATTTGTCTCCACTTAAAACCATTTCACTGAAAAAACAGTAACAATATTCAATTTAATAAAGGGATAAAATACTAAAAATAGTGAGTCTCACGCCTAATAATAAAATATCAAATAAGTGTTCAGAACTCACAAATTCTCTTCTTCAGCGGAATCATCACCTGAAGGCCTTACTTCTCTATGTACCCAATTCCATATGATGCTTTCCAGCTGACTTTGCTTAGCAGTAATCTGAGATACCCTCTGCACCCATGGTGACCGAAGAGACGTTGCAGGCTTCACCATCCTCTTTTCTTTCCCCCTTCCCGCATGTCCCTTATTTTCGGACACCTGAACTTTCTTACCTTCACATTCATTTACTGCAGCAACATCTTCAGGTTGTTTATTAGTTCTTCGTACAGAATCATCAATGATTTCAGATTCACAAGCTTTAGCAATTTGAACAACATCAACCATTTCCACTGTTTCAGTCTGAGTATCCTGCGTCAGCCCAAGAGAAAAACTAGGTTCTTCAGTCTGTGGGGTACTACATTCGCTGATCATCCGTCTTACTGGTCTATCATCCTTTTTCATGCTAACAGACTCTATGATCTTTTCAACTTCTTGAATAAAATTTGGGGAGACTTGTGTTTGTGGTATCTCAGCTGATATTGGATCAATAGCAGGGGAACCATGCATATCTTTACTCACCTTGCTCTTCACATTAGGGGTATCATCAACAATTTGTCCAACAGCTGTTTCATCGTCACAGGTACTTACACTATGTCTACACCCCTGCACAAGAACATTTGAAACTCTCTGTTGAATTTTAAAGAGCTCATTGTCATTGGGGAACAGCTTTCTCATTGTCTCACACTCAACATCATATCTATTTTTTGCAGATTCCAGCTCTGCAGCTCTCCGTTGAACCCTCTCAATACAATCCTGCATTTTGAATATCACAGACATTGGTCACCATAAATTATTAGCATGGCGAGAGACAAAATTCTATAGAATGAGATTATATTCAGTATATTTGAATCAAGATTCAGTAGTAGTGAATCCAGATTCATTCCAGTTTCACTTCAATGAATCTCGATTCAGTAGTAGTGAATCCAGATTCATTTCAATAGATCGATATTGAGCATCACTGAATCCAGATTCACTTAAGTGAATCGTAATTTAGTTTAACTTAATCGATAATCATTGATCTAAAACGAGATTCATTACTAGTAAAACGATTCATTGATCTGAATCGACATTCAGTTTAAGTGAATCGAGATTCACTCATACTGAATCGAGATTAAATTGAATAAACAAAGTATTGCAACTTAATTTGCTAACCTTTCTAATTGTATCAACACTTTTAGGAGAGTTTCCAGTAGCAATCTGCTGCCGAGATGAAGGTGCAAGTTCAACCCTTTCTGTAAATGCACCTTTGCCAAATGAATTTGTAGTTATTTCCTCTGACTGTCTTTCCTTCAAGGCGAAGTCAGTCCATCCTAAAAATGTAGGGGTTGTTCTCTCAACCAACCTCCTACCTTTGAACAAAACCCGATCGGCATAGAACAGCTAGAAAGACAGAGATAAGAAATAAAGCACATCAATTAGTAATCATCAAGTAAAACTACTTTAACTACAGTAATGTAAAATTAAATAAATATTATACAAGTGACTTACAATCAAAAATGCAAGAGGACCCGTGTAGAATTGTTTTGTCGGGTCAACCTTCCACTTGTGTTGGCTTTCTATCATTGAGTCAAGCAAGAAAGAACACCAATTGTATTCAGAGCACTGATCAACATTGTCACCAAGAACTAGAATCCGTTGGTTGACATACGGATTGCTAAGCGACTGGATCATGCAGTTGTGAAAGAGAACCAAGAAATTCAGTTTAAATAACAGGTTAACATCAGAACTCTGCTTCAGTTTTTTAGACACAGCCCCTGGAGTAATTTTCCAACCAAATCTGTCTGTGAATTGAGCCCTCCATTCATCCACCAGTGCTGACTTCCCACTACTGGAAGCTGGTATACGCTTCCTACTAAGAGGTAATCCCATCACTTGATGTACATCTTCCTCTGTGATACTGATTGATCCTCTGGGAAGATTAAGCGCAACGGATTCACTGTCAAAGGCCTGCAGAATCTGGTACCCCAACATATGTGGCAGTTCCTTTAATCCAAATTTTAAAAGACCCCCAAGTCCAGCTAGTCTCACCCATTCTTTTTGGGTGTCAGAGAGTGACAAAACCATATCAGAGAATATCTTTGGAGAGACCCTTATCCTAGTCAACTCCTTAGGTTCAGAACTCATATTTTTTTTTTCAAAAACTTCTCCTGTGACAAAAAAATATAATTAGATCATATCATCCATCAGTTAATACCAAAAAAAAAGATGTTTAGTACACTAACCTTTTTCATCTTTTTCCTTCCTCTTGTGATCTGTTCCTGGTCTTCATCCCTACTACGCTTTGATGTTTCCTCATCGGCAGGATTATTTAGGGGGTTGACTAGGTTATCGTAATTGTTGGACCTCACATATCTTTTTTTCACAAGCTTCTCCATTGAGAAAATTAATAACATTAGATCAAATTATCCATCATTGAATACACAAAAAAAATTAAAGATTTTTAGTACACCAACCCTTTTCCTCTTCATCCTTTTTGGGGTCTGTTCAGTGTCTTCATCCCTTGTACGCTTTAATGTTTCCTCACTGTCAGGATTATTTGGGGGGTTGATGAAGTCATCGTCACTGCTTTGCATGTTCACAGTGCGTGTTGCCCTCTGTTGAGGTATAGGTGTAAATACCTCAACACATGCTTTTTGTTTGTTTCTTGAACTAGATCGTAGACCTGCTAAATCGATGACAATTCATTTTTTAATGATACCAGACTTTGCATAATGCATGGCAAGCATGAAGGTTTAATCACATTATTGAATATAGATTATAATCCATATCGCAATTCACTTCAGTGAATAGCATGGAGCTGAAATGAATATCGTTTCACTGTAGTAAATCGCGTTTCACTGCTGAAATGAATATCGTTTCACTCCATTGAATCGTTGCAGTCAATAGTGTTTCATTGTATTGAATCGAGATTCACTATAAGTGAATCTAGATTCAACCAAAGTGAATCTCGATTCACTTTAAATGAATCGAGATTCTCAAAAGTGAATCGACATTCATTACAGTAAATCGAGATTCAACCAATTCGAGATTCAACCAAATGTATTAAGATTTTTAGAAAAGTGAATACAGATTCAACAAATTGTATCGAGCTTCAGCAAATTGAATACAGATTCAATGATATGAAACCAACTCCATGACATACCATACATTCTTTCACTGTTAGTATACATAAAGCTGTAGGCGTATAAAACTGCCTATAGGTCCCTTAACACAGCTCGACGACGCCGATCGACAAACAGACCATCGGGCGACGTATCCAAACACGACCGTTAGCCCGCAAACACCGAAGCCAAACGATACGCGACGAAGCAGACTAACGAGGCTACGAAGCGGACGAATCGCACGCGAGCAACGGAATGCATCCATTCGCGTGCGGAATCAAGCCAACGGTTCGGGGAGTCAACGAGTCATCCAAACAAGAGCGGGCTCGGATGAATCACGATCAGTTTCGGACTCGAATGCAGAAGTGAATTTACTGCCAAATCAGGAACTGGATTTACTGCCAAATCGGGTCAACGAATCGAGTCCGAACAAGTCAACCACACAACCGGATCACGGACAGAATCGAAATATAGAAAACAACGGAAACCCAACACCTAGAGGGGCTCGGCCCAAAGCCAAGCCACCTTGAGGTGGCCGGCCCAGATCTGTGCCAAGGCACAGATCTGGTTGCCTATAAATAGGGGGGTTGATTCATTGTTTTGGGGGGACTTTTTGGGAGCCGAAACTCTACCGAATTGAGACCTCATCCTGGAGTTTTGAAGACTTAAAGACTTGGACATTCAAATCTGGTTCTTGGCGAGCATCCGTGTCACAAAAGGCAGGAGTTCGAGAGAAAAAAATCAGATCTGAGATCTACGCAGGCATACTCCGGATCAAGGCTTGGTCTTTGATCCCGAGATTTGGGCGATTTGTTCCTTGGTGAACTAATCCACCCCGGCTATTATTTCCTTAGTGAAATAATACCCGTCGTACTGCGTAGATCCGACCAGATCTAGATCGTGCGGTGGTCAACGGATTAACCCTCGGCGCAGGCAAACAACCCACACAAGCGAGCAACCGAATAACAAGAGCTCGCGATTTGTTCGGCAAATGAGGAAAGAAAGTTGTAATTTTTTTTTGTTTTCTTTGATTTTTCATTGTAACCGGATCTTATAAAAAGACCGGATCTTTGTAACACAAAAAGCTGTTAACTAAGATAGCAATGACGTCAATGAAAGAAGCTACAATTTTCACCACGAACAAAAGCATATAATTTTTCCATCCTATACACTTGGCTTCGGATCATATGTGGGAAAGTCTCCATCCTATATACTCGGCCTAGGATCATATTTGTTATTTTTTACAAACAAACAAACAATCATGATAAAGTTGAAGTTTAAAGAGCAATCATTTTTCCATAACTGGTAAGAACATCCAACATATGAATATCAATTCTCTACGAAGAATCAGGATTCACATTAGTGAATCGAGATTCTCTATGTTTTAGTGAATACAAATTGATTCGACTAAATAGCTATTCACTTGAGTGAACAGAGATACATCCATTGGATCGCGATTCACTCAAATGAATCTCGATTCACTACAGTGAATCTCGTTTCACTCAAGTGAATCGAGGAGATTCAAGTAGAGTGCATATTGCAGAATCCAAACAACCAGAATTAGTCGCTACCCATTTATAACAAATGAAAACATCTTATAATATTAAGAAAAACTTATTTTGTTTTAACAAAATAAAGGAAAATGTAAATAATAAAAACCCTAAACTAGAACATGCATCGGTAAAATTTTATAAAGCTAAAAAAATGAAATAAAAAAGTATTCAACAACATGCAAGTGATTCATGTCTAAATTACGAACCTTTCCCACACTGAATCTATGAAAAATATTCAAACTTTGATAAAAAATTTACATTTTTAATACGAGTGTTGGAATCGTCTTACCCCTTCTTGAAGACGAGGGTTTTGGAATCTCTGTATTGTTTTTCTTCATCTCGATCGTCGATTTCTTGCTGGTCGTCTTCGTTCGAGTTGTAATGAGCTATTGAAAGAAACCTCAGTGTTGAGAAATCGACGGAATGTGAAGAGTTTAGTTCTTGGGGTAAAGAGAAGATGAAACTGGATTCAAAATAGAAAGAAACTGAAACGTTTTTTTCATCGGAATAAGTGATCGACATCTTCTGTTAATTAATTACAGCGAGTTTCATTAATGCCGCTTTTCCTAAATTACCCCTTTTACGGGTATTTTGTCAGCTAATGTGTATTTAATTTCAATTCTACCATTTTCAATCTTGACCATTGGATGAAATAGAATGTAGGGTTAGGATTGGTTTTTAGTTCTCTAGGTTTTTATTAGAACCTCTCCCTATATATATATATAAAATGGGTAGTAGTGAGGTGGCATAATCCCTTCCACTCATTCAAATGGTTGCATACCCTCATGCACTACTCAACCCATGTGAATGTGGTCCCCCATTTGAATGAGTGGAGGGGATTGTGTCACATCACTACCAAGCACAAAATTTGTGCTTGGTACCAAACATACACATATTTCTCTCTCTCTCTCTCTCCCTCTCTCTCTCTCTCTCTCTATATATATATATATATATATATATATA
>BQKN01028730.1:0-12610 GCA_022839385.1 Asparagus kiusianus
CCAGTTACAACTTTCGTCCGACGATTCATCACCGTCAAGATCGATTACAAGAGGTTCAATGTCATTTAATACAAGACCTTCACTATAATCGAGCCCGGCTTCGGTATCAGCTTCATCTCCGCTGTCCGTGCCATGGGCTGATGGTTCAGTTTCGGACTCAGCACCATATAGAAGGGAGTCAGTAAAATAATTTTCTAACCCCTTGAATGGTTGCTTATCCGCGACCACTGTCTTAACCTCCTCATTAGTGTCGACATATTTTAAACACTGATGGAGGGTGGAGGGAACTATAAGATTACCGTGGATCCATGGACGACCCAACAGTAAATTATAGGAAGTTTCTGCATCGATCACATAGCATGTAACCTCAGACTTCAAATCTCCAAGTTGACACTTCACCCGGATTTTTCCTAACGGTCTTGATCCGCTAGTGTTGAATCCATAAATGACAGTTCCCGTTGAGGCTAACTTACTGGCGGGAATCCCGAGGTGGTACATCAAACGAAGTGGCATGATGCTAACAGCGGAACCCGGATCGACTTGAATCCGGTTGACCATGCTCGAACCGATATATCCAGTAAAGTATAGCGGTCTATCATGCTTTGAGTTCCTGACTTGCATATCTTCCTTTGTGAAAGCGATGCAAGGGAATTTAGTGGCTGCCAGATTGCAATGCTGCGCCGACGACTCTGGCTCTTCAGGAATTGGTTTAATCTGAGTGAGGAATACCTCAGAATCAGCCAAGGCTTCTTGTAAAGCTATCCTGGTTTCCTTCGAGAGGCGCAATAACTCGTACAGCGTGATCCTTGCTGGGATATTGGCTAACTGAGTCATGACATCGAAGCGGTATGGGGCATTTGAACTTTCCGGTTTGTCTCGTCCAATTGGTTTACTGAAACGAGACTGCTTCGGAATTTGAACTTCTTTGGGTTGAGGTTCTTTTTCTTTCTGCTTAACAACTCTCTGAGGTCTCTCGGTTGCTACGGGTGGGGTCGTATCCACCCCCAGTTCTACTAGAGTTTTACCATTAGGATTAGGAGCTTCAGGATACTGGTAATGATATTCATTTCCACCTCTTGTTGCGAAAACTTCCTGTTCTTCATCAGAAAGTGGTAGAACTGCTATCTCCTCATCGTTCTTCTCAGGAATCGCCGAGGCTCCGTAACAAGACTTTTCCTTTCTTTTGCCTTTTGACTTCTTCTTCGACGTGGATGTCGTCCACTGTTCGTCTTCGAGCAGATCCGGATGAACCCAAAGGATTTCGCCGTTAGGGGCCGTATGTGATACTAACCCTTTTTGACGCTGTCCATGAGGGTCATCGTTGATGGTTTGCATCTTGACCTCTGACACTGGCTCGGCTTGAAACCAGGATAATGGAACTGATCCAAAGCTAATAGAGACTGCGTTGGCGCCTACCTTCTTCTCCTTTGGCTTCGGGGTCATAATACCAACATCAATCAAGGTCTGTATCTTGTCTTTCAAGACATAACACGCCTTAGTGGGATGGTGGACCCTCCTATGATACGCACAGTATTTCGGGTCATTGGTTTTCTTCGCTTCCTCTTGGTTTGTGACCGGTGGAAGCTTAATCTTGTTATTATCCAACAGATATTTGAAGATGACCGGCACTTCATCATCTTTGAATGAATACTCCTTTGGAAACCTGGGCTCAGAAGGCTTAAACTGCTTCTGAGGCTGCTGATTCTGATTTGGCGCCAGCTGGAATGACGACTGCTGCGGCTGCTGTTGAGGCGGCTGTTGTGACGTCTGATGCGCGTCGACAGCGGCTCCTGACCCTCTTCCCCTGCCTCGAGGATTGAAGTTCTGTTTCTGGTTTTGATTATTGTTTGATGGCTGACCCCTTTCCAAATTCCTCCTTTTGAGAAATCGTTCAGCCTGTTCACCTCTAACCTTCAACTCCTTCCAGGTCTTAGAGGGTACAACCCCCATTATCTCCAACACATCCAAAGACAAGTTGTTGTGACATGTCTGTAGGATGAATTCTTCGGTGAGTGGATCTCTGCAGTTCACCGCCTTGTTCCGGAATCGTTTGACAAACACGTCGACCGACTCCCCATTCTTCTGCTTCTCGTCCAACAACGAGCCAATGGACACCTCCGTGTCGTCGTCGAAGAAATTAGTGAGGAACAGTTCTTCCATATCTCCCCAGCTATTGATGCTTCCGGGTTTCAGGCGTCGGTACCAATCGAAGGCAGGCCCGCGCAGGGTTCCTACGAATGACCGTACCATCAGGGCTTCATTCCCTGATATTGCGCCGAGATGCGACTTGAAATAAATCAAGTGTTGAGTTGGTGAACCACTGCCATTAAAAGGAGTAAAGTTAATCAAATTAAATTTAGGGGGATAAGGAATTAGATCCCACTCCCTCGGGTATGGATATGGAATGCCCGTCTTCTTCACTTCCTGGGCCGTCATTAGAGCATTGACTTTGCTCTCAAGATCCTGCATTTTCTTGTCTTCCTCTTCAGTCTTTTTCAAATGAACTTGAAGAGTTGATTTGGCCGGACCGCTTCCAGAATCGTCTTTATCTGTAGGAGGATCATCAAAGACAGTTTCGTCTTCTTTGTCATCATCCTCAGTTATATGTACAGGCTTAGCATTGCGTTTACTGGATTCTGCTTTTTGGCTTGATTCCGGTTGGTGCTGTTGAGCCTGCAAGTCTCGTACCTGCTGCATTGTCAGCTCCATCTCCGTTCTGATCTCAGCTCTGATCTCTTCGCGCTGTTTGGCCAACGCTTCCTGCAGTATCTGAGCTAGCTGGTCCGGCGTGATAGCGAATGATTCTCTCGCTCGTCCCACACTGGATGCGGTATCGTCCGAAGCGACCGCAGAACAGGTATCTGATAGTTCTTCTTCTGACGATAAACCTTCGTGCATCCTCTTGTAGTCTCGGCGTCGGTTGGCCCTTCGTTGCAACCGCCTCATTCTTTGAGAAAGACCCCGCTCAACTCTTCCTTCTGAAGAGAAATCAGGGTCAGGGTTGACTATTTGTTGTTTTCCTCTGCCGGTCATATTAATGGTGACCTCAGGGAATTCATCTTGCCGCCTTGCAGGCTTTCTCTGGTTGAAACGTCTTGTTTTGGATTTCGACGCTTCGGTTGACAGTCTTTGAAACACAGAAACTCATCTTGGGGTTTGTGAGCAGCCGCATTCTGTTAATACTGCCTTGATGAGTCTTTCGCATGCGCAATGAGACTCACCTTCTCGGGCAATCCTTTTTCTTGAATTATTATTTTGATAGTACAGCTCATCACTGCCGTGATTTGAGCAACCTATCTCTGGTTTGCGAACCTTGTTAACATGCACAGGACGATTATTTGTCGTTTCTGAGCGATCCAAGGTTAAGTTTTTAAATACACCCCCTTGCGGGAGTGGAGTCTTCACAGGTCCTAAACGATCATGAACTGGTATTCTTTTGTCTTGGACCGGGTTAAGTCTGACAGGAGGGTGTTTACGACCCCCTGTGTAGGAAACTACCAAGGGTTTGCTTGCTGGACTTGGTGTTTCTTTCATTGGGGCTTTGCCTCGATCGTCAGCCAAAGGACCGAGGCGATCCGCCATAGTTATCTTGAATTTGGATAAATCTGGGCTAACCCAGGGTTTCATTGGTGATGAAGCAGATGCTGTTGTAGCAGAGGGACCAGTCTTAGGTATCAATGGAACTGCAATTGTAGCCTTGCGATCACGACGAACATCAAGGCCCTCTGAAATGCCGCGGCAGTTCAAGCTGTCACGGTTAAACATATTGCCGCGGCAGCCATAACTGCCGTGGTCGAAAACATTGCCGCGGCAGCTTATACTGCCGCGGTTGCAATCCGCATGACTCTGTGATTTTTGGGTTTTTTCAATCTTAGGAACCCAAATTTTACAGTTTTTTAATGGCTTTTCAGACACCCTCTCTTCCTTGCTCTTCTGAGCTTGTTGACGAAGTGCACGGGCACGAGCGGCTTTTACTTTACGCCGTTGAATCCATTCTTTCAGGGTTGAACGAGCCCTTTTGACTAGGGTCCATTCTTCCTTTGTAAGTTTTGCAGAAACATGATTATCTCGCTGTTGAGGCAACTGGACCACATTTCTGTTCCTTGACTTTAGGTCCGCGTAATAGTGGACCCCGTCAGTTTGTTGCATGGCCTTAGCCAGTTGTCGAGCACGGCGTTGGCGTTGCCTCTGACGAGCTCTCTTCGTCAATGTTGGTGAACTATCCATCAGCGACTCCTTAATGGGTTTGGAGTCTTTCGGGGCAGAGGTATTGTAGAGAGATTTTTCATCAACTATTGGGCCGGAATCTTCATCTGCGGCCTTTGTAGAGACTGTAGACTTGTAAACTTTCTTAGGAGAAGAAATCTTCCTGCACCTGCGGAGTGAGGAGGATTTTGAGGATGAGGACGACAAGTATTCCTCGAATTTGGCTTGATCGAATTCGTATTCGATCTCTTCAGTGACGATAATCTTTATCGGCTGCGACACGACGGCTTCGGCAGCGAAGCCGCTGGCTCCCACTGTGGTCGCCAGTTTGTTTTCAGCAAAAGTTGTTTCCATTGTAGATTCCATTAATCTTCTTTCGATTACAGAAAAATTACAATGAAAATAAGAAAAATTACAACTCTTGAAGAAAATAACACAGAATTCGTTTATCGAACACTGTTTTGTGGGACTTTGCCTGTGCCGGGAGTGCTTTAGCTCGTGGACCACCGATTCGAAGATCGTAAGGTTGTTTTAATATCCTTCCTTCGTTTATCGAAGTATGGATTTGAAGCGAATATCCTATCGATGTAAGATATTCACTCTTCCAAAGATCAAGTCTAAGCTAGATCTCTAGGAATCACCAAATGATGCTTGTCAAAGGATGAAAATGATCTCTCTCTTTCTCAAAATCTCCAAAAGTTTAAGTCTCCTCTGCTCCAATCTGCTCTCTGTCCTTTATTCCGTGTATAGGAGGGTATTTATAGGGGTAGAAGTGCACCACAGCGAATATAAGGTAAAATAACTGCCCAAGTGTTCACTCTTTGGCCGCTGCAGTCTACACTGCCACGGCTATTGGCGCGGCAGTATAGGCTGCCGCGGCCGAAGAGGTAGTTACCAGCACGTTCCATCGTGCTTGAAACCGCTCTCCCACGATCTTTAACCACTTTTTACGTGGTTTAACGGCTTTTCCACGTCAGCACACGTTCTATTTCTGATATATCGCCACGTGGACTTCAGAAACCATCGTATAACTGCCTCGTAACCGCCACAGAACCCCTCTACAGTAGCCGCGGCAAGGTTGACTGCCACGCTGTAGCCGCGGCACCATATGCTGCCGCGCTACAACCGCGGCACCACAAGTCGCCACGCCTTAGCCGCGGCGCCATCAGTTGCCGCGCTTCAGCCGCGACACCATGGGCCATGTGCACATGTCGTTTTGTTGAGTTGTTTCTTTTAAATGATCTCTTCTGGTATTCGGATGTCTGTGAGCATTTTTTGACGCCTACAGATACCCCCTCCAAAGTATCTCAGACTCAGTATTTTCAGAGAAGAGTCTGGGACACTTTGGATATGATAAGCTTTTCTTGCAATTTCTTCAGTGCTTTGTTGAGGAAGTTGCATAGAATGGTCTGCGGATGGCTTCACTTCTTGACTTCTCCATTTCCTAGTCTATTCAGCGCTTTGTAGAATAGCTAAGAATTCCCCGGTGCTGCGTTTATCGCGTAGCCATTGTCGAAGTCTTGAATTGAAACCGTTGTTGAGAATTGGAGAAACAGTTTATACTCATATACTCTATTGGAGTGTTCAGGTATGTATTACAAAATACAGAGGGAGATGTATGTATTTAGATACCCCAGAGATCGTTGTGTATGCGTGACAGAGTGAATCATGACGTCAGCTGCCGCGACAACATAAACTGCCGCGCTCGAGCGCGACAGTGTTGAGTGCCGCGTTCGAGCGCGACAGCATCTAGTGCCGCGCACCGCTCGGCCAGTTGGGTTATAAGACCGAGGTTTGGGCCTTTTTTGGGTCATTTTCCCCGCTTCTCTGAGTTCGAAACTTCCCCTAAAACCCTATAAAGGGATTTTTCTGGCTTTTCCCCTTTCCACCTCCTCATATTTGGGTGTTATTTCTGTGAAAGAGATCTAGGATCTTCTAGGGTTTCGAGTTCCTCTTTCAGATCTGAGATTTCCTTCGATTTGAACTTGATTTCGTTCGAATCCTAGGTGAGAACTGCACCCCTATGTCGTATTTTAGGGTTCTACTTTGGGTTCTTACTTGGGATTTCTTATAAAACCCTAATCTTCCTTGTTTGTAGACTGTTCTCACCATGTCTCCGAAGAAAACCCGTGCTTCGAGGGGGAAATCAGCGGCACCAGCACCTGAGGATATTGAGGCTGCAGTTCCTTCTTTTGGGGGTAGGTTTCTTCAACTTCTTCTTATCTGAAACTGTTAATTTTGTACATGCCGCCTCGTTTGTCTCCATTGAGAGGCATTCGGGAAGAGTTGACATCCTCCATCGAGAGGATTGACGCTTTAAAATACATATCTTGTTAAATCAAGACATGTACTATGGCCAAAATACCAATCTGGCTCAAACCCTTTGATTTTTGCAATCGTGGGGTGCTGCTCAGTTACCGCGGCAGCTCGTACTGCCGCGGCTGAGCGCGGCAGCGTATGCTGCCGCGGCAACATGCAGCAGTAGTCACTGCCGCGACCACTTCGCGTGGGGTTTTGGCCTTGTTACCCCTTTGTTATTCAACTGTCTTCAAATTCTCTTCTTGCAGTTCCTTTCCCTTCCGTAGCCTTCTCTAATAGAGAGGACCCTGGACAGAGCGGTACCCTTCACGCTTCTTTCAAAGGCGAGTTCTTAGTTAGAGAGGCCCGTCAGTTTAATGAAGATCGTGATGATAACATTCCCGAATTGATCCGTGAAGGAAGTCGTCGCACTCTGCGTGCTTTGTTGACCGACTCACCTTTAACTCCCATTCTAACTTCTACCGAACCGTTAAAGAAGCCTGATTATTTGTTCGGAGATTCGGTAGAAGATCCAGACAGTCTTTGCCGTGGCCCCGAAATCTGGTTGAATGAACACGAAGGTGCTTTTTTATTCCTTCCTCCGTTCCCTCGACAATGTTCACTTTTGCAGTTAAGGAATTTGGCTGTTCAGAGAAAAATGACATGGCATCTGACAGAAGACCATGATCACGTCCATTGTGGATTCATTGGTAGAGATATTAGCGCTCCTGGTTCCCTCAGTAGGCATAACATTCGTGGTCTCCACCCAGGAGTACTCGGACCAGATAGCGGACCCCAGAACGAACTGATGACCAAGGCCAATACAGTAAAGAATAGGCTCGCTCGGATTGGCCGAGAACTTCCCATTCCAAGATTCAGGTGTTATGGTTGGGCTCACTCTCTTAAGGATAGATGGTGGGCTAGGATGACTGACTACGTACTCAATCGTTGGGATCAAGAGTTAAAGAACTTGGGATTACACGTTCCGATTCGAGCCAGCATGTATGGTCTCCCAGTGAGTGTAGATCACTTTCTTGCCTTATTTGAATCTTATATTCCGGAAACCAATACTTTTCTTACCAAGTATGGGGAGTTAGGGTTTCCGCTCCATGAAATGATGAAAGTATCCGGATTACCATTGGGGAATACCCCTTATCAAGAATATTTTCCCAACAATCGTCGGCTCATGGCGATGAAGAAGGCTGGCTCTCCTGCTTATGACATCCTTTGGGAGTTGACTTGTCACTATCAAATAGCAATAGCCAAAATTGAAGTAAAGAGTAAGAAAGCAGCTCGGGTCAGTTTGAAACGATTCGCTGACTACTTGTTTCAGAACCTCGAGAGTTCTACCGGTGAAGCCGTCTGTGAATCACCGATTCTAACTCCCGATGAAGTTAATGTGCTGATTACAAAGATTAACGCTCAGTCTTATAGGACTGAATCGTCTGAGGGCGGTTTTCTTAGAGGCACCAAATTCAGTACTTTCTTATGGCAATCCACGAAGAAAATGAAACCTGAGACTCTTCTTGCTGGATATCTAGCTATATGGTTAAAGAAATGTGTAGTGCCGCACCAATCTTCTGAAGCGCTTCCTCTTGAGGTTCTCTTTCCAGCCGTGCAATTAGCTGTTGGAGGTAGGTTATCTCTTCTCTCCGCCATGATTGCTGCCCTTCATAGCGGTTTACGTATCTTAGCTAACACTTTTACAAAAGTAAGTGCTGAGCCTTCAACCAAGATTCCTTTGTCGAGCGTTGAGTTACCATACACATATCTAATGACGTGGCTAGTTCTCCATCGATCGGACATGATGTCAGCACCTGACGTGTCTGATCCAGAAATCCCCTTACTGCAGCTTTTAGAAGGATGCAAGTGGTTATATCCCCCCCGATCGTGGGCTGAACGAGTGAGGCAGTTCAAGAATGCCAAGTGCTAGGAGTTCTATAAATGTTTCCCTCGATTTTCTGGCGCATATAATGATACACTCGTTGATGAGGAAATACCTGGGGTCAACAGGACTTCTCTCGACATGGGTAGCTTTCATTGGCTTATGAACATTCGACCAGGTTATAATGTTTTCCGATCGAAGAACCTTTGTAGGATCGAGCCTTATTTTCCTTGTCGTTTTGCACGACAATTTGGTTATGATCAACTGTATGTTGGGAATTCCAACAAGTGGTTGATCACCTGCGGAGGCCTCATTGACGGAGTACGAGCTTGGTTCTGGAACGTTGCTGGATGTACAGGGGCTCAATTTAGTTTGCCTGTTGCTGAGCCTGATATTCTTCTGACTTTTCTCTATTGTCGATGGGTTTTAGCCGCCAATGCTCTTGTCCCAAAGAAAAAGATTTCCGAACTAGAATCTGAAGCTGTGGTTCGGAGAATTGTATCTGGGAAAGGAAAGGAGCCCGCTACGTCTTCCCGCAAAGGAAAACAAGCACTTGACTCTGAAGAAAGCGACGACTTTGACACCTCTAGTGAGGAGGATGAAACGCGAAGCGGAGGAGAGACCAATATTCCTTCTTCTCCTGTGGCTCACCGAACTCGTCAGGCATCTTCTCCCCAATCGCCAAGTATTCCCTCACAAGGTGTACGAATGATGGAGAAGGACATTCCTTTGTCGTCTGCCAACAAAATGACTATTAGATGGCCCGTGGGGGAGGAAGAAACAGAAGAAGAAGAAGAACAAGTTGCTCCGCTCCTTAGTAGAAAGAGGTCTCGGCCTTCTGCTCCTTCTGAAGTTCAATCCCGTCCTGCTCAAGGAATTGAGCCACGAACCAAATTTCGCCATGAAGGTTCAGAAGTTTCTGGAGATGTTCGTTTGTCAAAGAGGATCAAGAAGGCTGCTTGTCGACAACGCCGACTTTCTCCTTTACGTGAAGAGGAAATCCTCCAAGACCTTCCAGCTGATGAAGGAGGTAAACTCTCTTTGTCATTTCCTCTCCGTCATTTTATCTTTTGAGGTTAAAATTTATTCACTCTCTTCATTATTGTAGTTGAACCAGAAGAGGAAGGGGAAATTATGCCAGAGCCCTCTTCTCCGGGTTTGATGGACGTTGATGAATCCGGTTTCACTCAACAAGTACACCAAGCAATGAGTGAAGGACCCATCAACGTGGACGCCACCATTCCTCCGGTTGTCGCACCGTCCTCTCCAACTACCGAGACAGGTACATGTGCTTCTTCATTTGGAGGATATTTTCGGAAAATAGATGAATCGGAACGTGTTCCTCTTCTACTAACTTGTGCGCTTTATCTTCTTTTAGTCAAACTAAAGGAGGTGAGTGTGAGTAGTAGCGCCGCTGAACCTATACCCGCTGTTGAAGGTAATCTTGGTTTTGTTTGTCTTGATTCCCTCACATTCCTTGCACATGTACTGACGGATCCTTCCGCTTAACAGACACGCCTGTCAATGAACCGAGAGACACGGAACTTACTCATGATATAAATATCGGAGATTTTGATGAACGTGATTTTGATCTTGATATTTCCGATGATGCACATCAGAAGATTTCCGATATATTGTCATCTACGATTCTCTCCGCTACTGCAGGACCAACTACTCAAGTTGATTCAACTGAAGTAGGTACGTCGGAAGGTATGTACTCTCGGACTTAAAATTTTTTTAATTAAGTTGTATTTCCCATTTATTTATGACTGAAATGGGAATTTTAGATGTAGGACCAACAAACGAAGTTGATGCATCTACTGTCCTTTGTGAATGTGATCAACCTGAAGGCTTGGGTTTTATACTTTTGGCAGGCCCTCCAGCTGTAATTGAACCACCACCTACTGTTCCTCCAATTTCTGATGTTGTCGAAGCTGAACCCGTTATAACTTCCGATCCGACCTCGGCTGTTCATGAAATGGGAGGGTCGAAGGTTACCGTAGAAGAGCAACTTCTCGGGACTTCACCTCAACTTGGTATGTCTCGTCTTTGATGCATTTCGGAATCAAATCAATAGAGTAGAATATTGATTCATCCCTTTCTCTTTTATAGAAATTGTCCCTCACGGAATTATAACTCCGGATCCTGAGTCATTAGGGGCTTCAGATGAACCAACATCTGAAGTAGTTGATCAACAGCCGAGTGCCATTTCTGAGCAAGCCCCAGTTGTTATAGAACCCTCTGTAGTCTTGCCAAGCCAAGGTAACTCAATCATGATATTCTTTAACGAACTTAATATGTTTCCGTTCACTGTTATACGCAGGCTTGTATATCTTAAATTCTTTTCATCTGTTCATTTTATAGCTCCTTTATCATTGTCTGATCGCATTCAAGCTTTACTGGCGGATGAAGATCCGGATCAAGCCGTTATTGGTGCTGACGTCCAAAGCTTTGTTACTTTCTTGAACATTGTGGTTGATCGGATTCTCCTTAAAGGTTCATCCTTTGAACCTTTCAAGAAGTCTCTCGATCATCACGTATCCGGAATTAGAGCGCATGGATGCGTTGAATTATCAGACTCAATTGAAGCTTACTTGGTCGATCTTAGACAACATATCGAACGGTTGCAGAGCTTTCGTGTTAGTGGTGCGTCTTCATACATTACTTCCCAGATAGATCTGAAATTGCAGGAGTGGCGTGATTCTCAAAAATCCGCTGAATCTGAACTTCAAATGCTGAGAACTCGCATTAATCAACTCCGGGTGAGTGCTACCACGAAGACGCAAATTAAGGCAGACTTGTATCGTGATTTGGAGTCACGTCGAGTAGAGGTGGCACAATTAGAGAAACAACTTGCTGCAGCTAAGGAAGCTTGTGAGACTTTGGAGTCTGATTTAGCGGAGGTAACTCGGGCTGAGGTGGACATACTCCGACAGCTGAATCTTCAGGATAAGATTTTCGCTGACAAGGAACAAGAGATGGCCAGAATTCAAAGCATCGATGAAAGAAAATTTAAAGCTAATCTGATACCTGAGCTCGAACTGGCTTATGCTACAAAACTTTCCCAATTAGAAGATGAACTTCGCCATTACAAATTGTTGTAATTTTGAAAACATTTCTTTTTGTGCTGTTTTGTTTGAACTCTTTGATTAATATAGTGAACTTTCTTGCTCATTGATTATTCACTTTTGTTTGAAATGAATAACCATAATAATTGTAGGATTTTTGGCAAATCCTCAGCCATCAACGGATTTGATATGCCTTTACCGATTACCGTTTGAATCGGGCTAGTATGTGAATTATCTAAATCCGTTTCACATATAACGTTGAGCTAAAAGACTTAAATTCTTTTAGACTTTAAACTACAGCATTGAATGTGTAGGCTACATGTGTTAGATGTAGACTTATCTCTAATAAGGGGTAGAGATAACATCCCCCATGTGTGAATGACATGGATTTTAAAGTGTAGATCGGTCATGTTTTTTATGAAAACGAACTTGAGTTTGTGAAGAAAGAACTTGGATATTCCAGTTCATAGTCTCTTGTTTGTTGGTAGAGAAAAAAAACCCGGGATTGGAAAGGAATAAGTTCATATTCCATTTCCCCGTCTCTTGTTTGTTGGTAGAGATAAACCCAAAAATGGAGAGGGATAATTTCATATCCCAACTCCTGGTCTCTTGTTTGTTGGTAGAGATAAACCCAGAATCGGAGAGGAAGAATTTTATATTCTATCTCCTGGTCTCTTGTTTGTTGGTAGAGATAAACCCAGAATCGGAGAGGAAGAATTTTATATTCTATCTCCCGGTGCGGAGGAAACTCAACGTGGGGTTTCCACTTAGGGGAATCCGGATTGGTTTGAATAATCCTAACTGTCATAAGGTTTGATTACTCAGTTTGTGGACCTCTCGTTCATGGAATGAATCGAGAGGAGATTTTGGCTTTGGTCCTAACTATAGGAAGGTTTGACCAAGTGGGGGTTTTGAGATGATCCTAACTGTTTAAAGGTTTGATCATTCGACTTGTGGATCTCTCGTTCATGGGACGAATCGAGAGGGGATTTTGGTTTTGGTCCTAACTGTAGTAAGGTTTGACCAAAAGAGGAATAGGAGTAAGGTACAAATAACAATGAGTTTGTCAATTTGCACGAACTACTCGGTGAGAAATTTTGGTTTCAAATATAAGAATTTGACATGAAATAACGGGTCAACTGATACAGACCGA